>LUGF01051262.1:0-55746 GCA_001625245.1 Calycopis cecrops | reverse complement strand
GAGCAAAAACGAGCAAAAAAATCACGTTTATTGTATAGTGGACCCCTTACATTTTCATATTATTTAATTTTTTAGTATTTGTTGTTATAGCGGCAACAGAAATACACCATCTCTGAAAATTTCAACTGTCTAACTATCACAGTTCATGAGATACAGCCTGGTGACAGACGGACGGACGGACGGACATCGGAGCCTTAGTAATAGGGTCCCGATTTTATCCTTTGGGTACGGAACCCTAAAAATGGTTTTATTTATGGGTCAATAAATAAATAAAAATATATTTTTATTATAAATCTTTTTATTTAAAAAAAAAAATCTTTGAATTATTTATCCCGTATTGAACAATTTTGAAACTACTAGAAAATAATAAAAAAATAAATTTAGGGAATTTTTCTTTTAATGTCAACACTCAACACAATGTCAACAATGACAACACTGAGTGTCAACACTGTCAACAATGTCAGTACTCAGTACTGCTATCTCATGTGGCCTCGCTATCACTTCGTCTATTGTATTCTCTGTCTACGCATAGGAGACTTTTTTAGGGTTTGCCATTGAGATTAATATTTGCTTTCCAGTCATTAACACAGAGTGCGGGAGATAATTAAACAATAATAACAGCAAAATAATATTTTTTTTTAATAATTGCAATTAATATAAAATATTATTATTTTGCAGTAATTATGTTATATTATTAGTATTAGTTAGTTTAGTTCATTGTGTTCTATAAGTTCATATTATGTTAATAAAATCCTGAAAAACTTATACAAAGTCTAGTATGATGCTAAAATGTTTTGCTGACCCTACTCTCGCTGTCGTTCAAGTACATCTGCGCCTCCGCCTAACTTAGCTCTAAAACGGGCAACACTAATCAAAGTCATAAGTCAGTTCTTATCTGTGTCAAAAATTAAATTGTGAGAACTGAAACTAGCGAGCTAAGACAGACTGTCGCAAATATGTTAGATATATTTTTTTAGTTCTTTCAAAATTGATATTTAAAATAGCTTAAATAATTTATTATATAGTGTTTGTGTCGAAGGTAAAAATAATGTTGTTTTTATTATTGTCACATTGTACATGTTAATGATTGGGATAACTTTATTTAATCAGCCCTAACATTTCATTCAATAGCGCAATAGAAAGGTTCGTTATGTAACCTTGAATCACGGGTTTCCCGTATTGATTATATCATTTTTTATTAAATTAATTGGATAATTAATGTGCAATAATCAATAAAATGAACACTAGTTATTGAAAGACGAAAGTTGTCCAATCTTTTCGTAGGGACGTCACGCCAAAATGAATCAGTACCTAGTTTCCTTTGAAGCTGATATATTAAATTTTTAAGCCATTAAAATGTAATTTACACAAATATTCCAGCTCGTATATTATTAAAGTAATAACCACGGTTATTAGACTAAAATTGTATATAACCTGAAATCGTTTAAACATTTGCATACAAGCATGCGATCAGAATTTATATGACTGTCACCATTCACATGAATGCAACACGCTCGCACACGTGTCGTGGCATTTCTATCAACATTTAAAAGAAACTAAATTAAACACTTTACACCATCTCAATGTGCTGTTCCAAAATTCACATGTATTAATTGATCCTTACATGCTAATAGATAAACTTCTTTTGAGCCAAGTATCATAAGTATGGAAGGAAATTATACAATCAACATAGCATTATGGATTATTAAAATTTATATGAGTGAGGTGCAAGGCAATAAATAAACATGTCTTGTCACTGTGCCAGTTTCACTGACATTGTATCTGTCAGAATAACCTACTTTCTTGTTATCATTGTTTTTATAGTGTACCTTGAATCTCTACATCCCACTTTTACGCTAAAGTGTATAATTGGTATTTAATTGTAAGTTCCATTCTAACCCTTGATTTTTAAATTTATGTCTCAAATGTAGTTAATTATAATTATTTTATACAGGAACTAAACAAAAATTATAGTACAAAACATAACCAAAACTCACAATGCACAGAGCAAGAGTTGTATTGCAAGCTTCAAATAAAATCCGTGGATCAGAAAGGTTCGCATCATGGCTTCTAAACAAATCACAGGTAAGAATATCTTATATAATTTTTTGCTTCATTCATCAAACCTATGATTTCTTATTATATAATGAGGGAATAATTTAATACTAATATTAATCCCTCAAATGTCTGAGGGTTTACAATGTATTCCATGTAATAGATTTTAATTGGGTGAAACCACTGCACAGTCAGTATTTGTATAAAAAATATTATCTTTTCTAACAAATTTTCGTAACAATTGGTAACTTTTTTTTCAAAAGAGTAAACAAATGTTATCAATAGTTTGCACTATGACATTGTTACTGGAGATAACAAAAAACTTTTATCTGATAAAATGTTTGGTCTGCATTATATTTGTCTGTGCTACAATTTTTTTAATGAAATAAAATTTATAGATATATTGTTGTACTACTTTGTTTCTTCACATTGAGAAGTCTAACTAAAAACTATGAACTTGTTGTTTTTGTAAAAAAATTCTCAATTCACAAAGGCTATATAAAAGCATTTGAATATTTGAGGAATTTTGCAGTGAAGTCAGGAGGTTGCTAATTTAATGAAGCTGATGATGATAAGTACACACAACAATACACTTCTTCACATTTAATTACCTAGTTACATGATAAAGAAAATTGTTATGTATAATTTTATATCTATGATATAAAGCCACACAAATTAATTATCAGTTACAGTCGAGCCCCTTTGAATTGATAAACTGTTATCATATATGTGATATTTTCATTAGATATAAGATTGATACATGGTGTTTTTAATTTATTTTCAATTAATCACACTAAATACTGATAAAAAAAAAGACGAATTAACGACAAATAGAAAGCAATGTATTTTATTAAATCATACACATACTATAAAAATAAGTTTTAAATAATTTTAACATAATATGTAATTTTTCATATTTTATACAGACTGCTGCTGTGACAGTAAACGCCCAAAGGCTGAAGAGTTCAGCAGCAGCAGAGCCATTTTTAAATGGATCCAGCTCAGCTTATGTGGAAACAATGTATAATAACTGGTTGACAGATCCAACTTCTGTACATGCAGTGAGTATAATTATAATAATATTCTCTACAAATTCCAATTAAAACATCTAATTCATTAGCAGCACATATGACGGGATAAGTTGCTTAGACATTTTATATTGTTCTAATGTCAGAGGGACATATACACATTGAAAAGCAAGTGCATTTTTTGCTTTTCGAATCTATAATTATTGTGAAATATACAAATTATTTAGTAAAATATGTTAAATATTAATTAACAGAATTAAAAATATATGAATATTAATTATTCATACTTTCTTAATAACACCAATATTAAAATGTAATTCTGATATAAGAAGAACTATATTGTTAATCATTTATTCATTCTTGTGATCAGCCTGTATAAATAGTTGAAGTACGGTGTAGATAGTAAGCGTCTAGCACAAGTCTCATCACAATGTGTAGACAATCAATAAATTATTATTCAATTAATTGATAACATTTCGTAGGACTACCTATTTACTCTATTGATTGTGTAAATTTTCTTCAATTTTACTGCAAAAATGTTCTTAGAACTTAAAATAAAAAGATAAAAATCAGACTGATAAACATGATACCAACTATATTATCTTCCATGTCTCCACGAGTTTATGTGATAACAGTTTCTAGGAAACTCTACTTCCTGTTTACTGAAATACAACAGTTATATCATAAGATTATGATAGTTTTATCAAACTATTTTAGGTGTTTGATGCACTGATTTATCATAAATAAAAATAGCAGAATAGTAATGTAAATAGCTAGAATTGAGAATTTCGTCTGAATTATCTGGTACTAATCAGGTGTTTAGCGCTTCATATCTCTGGAACCATCCATCATAAGTCTCTGGATATTGGTATAATATGTGCCGAATTTTTCTTGTGGAAACTAGCCCTCTCAAATATATAATATCCAATGTATTTAGTGAGTCCCTGCCACATTACCGCCAATAATTGGCTTAACGATCGGCATTACCGGTTAGGACATCAATTTTTTAGACACTACTTCCTAGTAATGACTTCGACCTGTTCATGTATACCTGTAGTTTTATAAGGCCTATTCAAGAACCATTGGATATTCTAGAAAAAGAAAGGAGCTAATGGGTTAATAATATCTAAAGTAGCTATGGGTATGGGACATATGTCTAGTTGACAAGTTTTAGACAAAAACCACTCCAGAATGTTTATCAGTGATCAAGGAACACAATTTTTTGTTTCTGACAAGTATTTGTCTCAAATTTTCAAATTAAAGGTTCATAATTTACAAAAGCCGCGAAAACGCTTCTTTAAGCAAAATGACGTTTTGTGACGTATAAGCTTTGTAGCGTTCCGAAAATCACTGCCAGAGTACTACTGAGAACTTTTTTACTGTTGTTGTCAGTTGACTAATCCATAACTAGCTAGAAATTTGAGAAGTGACTAGTACTATGATAGAATGAATGAATGAAATATAAGCACTTTATTGTGCATATTACATAGTTACATTTTAAAGTAATTAACTAGTACCATCAGTAGATTTTGGAATGCAGCCTCTATGATTTGTTGGCTCATGCACGAATAACGTGATTGTCAATTTCACGTCGTTTCTAGTCGTCGTCCACGTGAGTCATAAAATAAAATACGTATTTGAAAAATAGATTTTAAAATAAAGTATTGCTTATTTACAAATTATTTCACTAGATAATGACTTAAAAATCAAATTAATTAAATATTAAATTCAATAAGCTATTATTTTTAATATATTATATATATATGTATATTTATTGCGATTTGAGATGTTAGTTTTTTAAATAGCATAGACGGCAATCGAGCTGATGCGCCACCCGACGTTAAGTGATCACCAAAGACCACAGACATCCGCACTGCTAAAGGTCTAAACAGATGCGTTGTCAGCCTTTGAGAAATGAATAAACTCTTGTTGTTACTTCTTTGATTTGTGACTTATGCCCGATTTACAAGTATTAAGTTGTTAAGTAGGTAACTAAATTTTAAGTGATTAAATGCTTGTAAACACAGAGTAGAAGTTGCAACTTAAAATTAAATTTACAACTAATAGTGTGTTAACATGTAATTAATCACTTAAAAATTGGTTAAAATTTAGTTACATAATTAACAACTTAATACCTACGTGTAAATCAGGCATTAACGCGAGCGTCACTAAAAAATGGAATGGTTGCGAACGAACCGCGATAATATTCGTGTGGTTTTATAGATGAGTAACATAAAACTGAAGTACAACGATTTTATTTGAGAACTACAATGCGGCGAGAATCTGTTGCATAACAAGTATGGCTCGGAGGTCGTGATGTGAAGCGAGCGAGTCACGTTTATTTAGCATCGGGTTGTAACGAGATTTTGTTAGCACTTAGCCGTCTTTAACCAGATGCTCGTGGATTATCGTTTAAACGGATGAATTACTTCTAAAGTGACCTATTCACAAACTGGATGATTGTGTCCTTGTCGCGAATGACGTACTCACACATGCCGTCTCAATGGAGGTGGGAGGAGGAAGGATGGCAACGCATCTGTATAATCTCTATGCGAATGTCTATGGGCGTCCGTAGTTATGGCTCCGACTGCTCATTTGACCCCCTTATATTATAAAAAAAAAGCGTTGGCGGAAATTTCCACAGCATGCTATATGGGCAATAAAAAATAAGACTGCATCGCCGGCATCTACATTTATTTACCAGGTGACGCCTTTAGATATCTGCAGTTCCTGTAGTAATGCGCATTGCCTGTCTACCCGATCGATTTGCGTTGGGTCCATTCGCAAATCTCACAAATTCTTTTTCACAACTTTCTCATTTCGTTTCATATAATATAGAAATAGCTTCCTTTGACCTGTAAAATTAAAATAAATTACGTTTACGGTAACAAATGTTGGTCACTGTGTCCAAAAATTAGCCATTGGGTATATAAAACAATTTTACATGTTATTAACCACAATTGTTCGACTATTGTCTCTTCTAACACATTAATTAATTTCGTTACCAAGCTAGCTGTAGCTATGTCGAAACTGCAAGTAATAGAATGTAGGCTAAATTCTATTATTTACTGTTACGACAGAACGGCTTGCGACCTTGATCTATTGATCTTGATAAATACTTTTCTTATCATTTCGTTCACCAAATGTCAAAGAGTTATGCAATCTTGACCGAATCTCATGAACGCTGTTTATTTATTTACAAATCAATAACATTGAAGTCGGTATTAGCTTTAGAAATTTGTAACGCCTTAAATGCCATAGTTTTGATAAATGCTAAGCTAATATTATAATATGCTAAGATAATTTTTAGATTATTTATATTTCCATGATATATACAAGTATTTTTTTAATAGCATATTATGGTGATAAGCAATTGGAGCCAGTTTCATGATTATCGATGCCCATAGACATCCTTATAGAGGATACACAAATGAGTTGTCACCCTTCCCCCTCCCTTCATAGGCCACCGGTTACTTACACACCGTACGTAAACGCGACAGCACGGCTGTCACTTTACGCCGGTTTGATTCGGCTACATGCATGCATGCAGTGTGGCACTACCTTACTAAATAATAGGTACATATATTATATCCATTAAATTATTCGAAATAAAAAAGGTTGGGATACCTTTTTTCTGTGAGCTTTTTGCGTAGTTTATGGATCGCTTAATGGAAGTTTTCGTAAGATGTTAAAATCATCATTTTGTATAGCGTAAAAACACTGACGATATTTCGGATAATAAGACGTGGTTATCCTTTTATCAAATATAGCAATCGGATTACACGTTTACCTTATAACGTCAGCGTTTCGTAGTATTTATCTTTTTTTATAAAAGCAACATGAACAGGAAAACATGTGAAGCAAAGGTATACCTCAAAAGGCATTGGCCTTTTAAATAATTGTCAATTGTCGGATTTATCTGTATGAAGTAAGCTTGAGGAAACGGAAGAAAACCGGAACATATAGCCGAAGTGGAATACACTTGTAGATATTTTTATTGGCACTAATTAATACAGATAACTAGACTAGACAAGACTTTAATACAAAGATTAAAGTTCAAATTTAATAGAGAGATAGAATGATAATTTATCCTCATTATATTATTCTCATTATTATATTAAGAGATCAATTTTGAAGTGTAATTAACGTTTAATTGTTTGGTATCGTAAGGCCAAATAATAAGATTAACTTCGTTTTATATTATTTAAGTCGATATTAATAAAATTAAATATATTTCAGTTGTCGAGAGCCTGTAACACAAGTCCATACTTTAGTTAGGTTGCTAGACTTACACCGTGTGATTAGCCCAGAAATATATAATAATTATTATAATATGTAAGACGTAATTAAATCTTATTAAGTGGCTGCAGATATATCACATATAATATATGCTATTAAAATTAATTATTTATGATAATTTATTCTAGGTTCTCATGTTTCCTTAGTCTGTAGGTGTTTTCTTAGAGACGGGATTTTAAGCAACATAAAAGCTCATTAATGCATAAATAATACCTCAAATATGCATAAAAACCGCCAGAATGTGCACGGCAACATGCATATTATTCTGTTTTCGTGTATAAACGAACCATAAATTTTATTGTTTTTAATCTGCGTTGGTATCAACCCGTTTTACAGTGAATATAATGCATTTGATTGAGAAAATAATAGATACAGTAACATTGTTTAAATATTTATAAACGTATAATAAAAGTACCTACATGTTTACTGATTTGATATAATTATAGTCGTCTTGGAAATTTTTTACTCGCTATATATAGGTACATATACTTTGTATACATATTTAATTTCGTTGAGAGTTGACGACAAACCTCGTGATAAGATCGCTAGATTAGCGGAAAACTCGAATAGAGACCGAGTTATATGCATTCTACTAAGGGGTAGCAACATGCTGTAGGTACGACCTGGGAGGTACTTCTTGCTTACATGACACCGGCGTAAAGTGACAGCTGCTTGGCCCGTGGCCCATGTACGGGAAGGAGGCTGGTGGCAACGCAACTGTACGGAGCCTCTGTGCGGATGCCTACGGGCGTAAAATGACTCCGACTGCTCGTTTGTCCCCTTATACTGTTTAAAAAAAATCTGTGTGTGCTATGTTGCAATGCAGCTGACTTGAGCCGGCACGACAGGGGAGCTACCTCTCGCTCACTCCGTTGCATATCGTCTCTAGTCATTATATTCTAGTTTGCCGCTAATGTGGCAAGCTTATCACGAGGTTTGACGTACATATATTCATGTAATGCACAACTCTCAAGGAAATTGTATCTGTACAGAATGTACGTAGTATGGTTTCGACATTACGCAACTGTTGTGCCAACTGCTGTTTGACTTCAGCGACTGGCAGATATAATGACGGACAATTTGTGACGGTCATTAAAATTCACGGGGCCCCACTCTGTGTGCCCAATTACGGTCTTATGAAGTGAACGCGCTGTACAGAGGCAGCAATTGGTTTCAATAGACTTTGATTTTATAGATTTTATGCTACAATATACATTTTTGGAAAGATAGAAAAGGCCACGGTTACGACATTTTTACAAAATAGCGATAAATATATTATAATAAATTATAAATTTTAAATATTAAGTTACAATAAATTATAAATTATAATATAGTTAAATATTAAATTTAATTAAAATAAATAATAAATTAAGTATAATATTTTTATATAATTTGTTATGTTTTTCTTATACTTTTCATCAGTATGATCACATCTCATTGTTTCATTCACAATTTTTTCGAGTCTTATCAGTTCTATCAATTCTTACTTCCGTCAGCCGTTACTCCCCATCGCCGGTTAAGATTGCCACAGATAGTGTCTCAATTAAACCTTTAATTCAACTGTACTCTGTCTACCCTTCCTATATAACTTTTATAATTCTTAAAATCGTAAAACGCCAATACTTTAAGGTTGTTGTGCAGTAATAATTTTGTTTATCTCCACAGTCATGGGACGCTTTCTTCCGCAACGCCACGGCGGGCGCGATGCCCGGAGTCGCCTACACGTCTCCCCCCAACCTGGCGCCGTACAACAAGAACGAGGTGCCGCTGACGTCACTCGTGCCCGCTATCGGCGGCAACGTCTCTATAGCTTCAGGTAACGGAGTAAAAGTCTTTAATATAATGTAAGAAGCTCAAGTAAATTAATAAATGATAAGCTCAGGCTTAGGTAGAAACCTAAGCCATTGGTCTTCCCAACCTGGGGCATGGCTAAGTGCATTCCCCAGTAGAAAACGGAAAGGTAGTAGGTAAAGGTAACCTAAGCCTCATAATAACTTTTTTTTTATTGTAATTATAAGTAAGTGACATTGGACATAATTGTCTTGACGAGAGTCTAATTGAAAACAAATCCACACATCAAGTAAAAATAGTTAGATTTCATTTATGCAAGCGCCTGCTTGTTTACAATTTAATATGCCTGATCATGATTCAAATTTAGCTTAGGTATTTAAGCTGCAAGTGTACCTTTCTAGGGCATCAATAGCTATTTGTAAAAAATACCAACAATTGTATAATCCAAACTAATATTATAAATGAGAAAGTGTGTTTGTTTGTTTGATTTGGATCAACGGATCGATGTGATATTTAGTTGAGAGACTGAAGAGTGCCATCGACTCGTAATATGTTAATTAATTTAGCTAATTTAGTAAGCTAATTTTTTTTCTACCACGCGTGTGAAGCCGCGGGTAAGAGCTAGTCTATACATATAAAACGTGACAGCCATCTATCAACGCACAGCCCAAACCACTGGACGGATCAAGCTGAAAGGCGAATGGCAGGTTTGTTTGGGAGTTTCGTACACCTAATAATTATCGAGTTATGTGCTATTTTTGTTTTAATGGGTAGATAATATTATATACAACCCCATTTAAAATTCTTATATTTTTAGAAGTTCGGAAATAAAAGTTAGTACCAGTTTAGTACAAACCTTATGGTACGTCAGTGTGTTCCACATAGGCAAGGCAATGCCATACGCCCACCTAAACATTATTTTGGCTCTTTCGTTGGGCTTGATACTTTTATTTGATTTCTAATTCTAAATAATTATTCATAATTTCGATATTTGTATTATTTTACATATGGCAACTTTTTAATGCATAACTGCATTTAGTTTATGCTTTCATTGCGTTTGATTATTCAATTCTTTAAATTCTTTTTTTTTAATAATACGAACTTTTAAAAATAGTACACTTATATGAGAACAAACGTCTTAATTGCCTTAATAAATGGTACAAATTATATTACTTAAGAACAAAAAAAGTAGGTTGTACGAAACCTGCCGTTCTTCTTTGGCATCCTGTTAGATGTTACGACGTAGGCATCCGTTAAGAAGGATTAAGAAGGATTTTTTGAAATTCAACCCCTAAGGGGGTGAAATAGGGTGTTGAAGTTTATATGCATTTCGCGGTTGAAACCGCGGGGCACAGCTAGTATATTATATTTATCAACTCCCTAGGTTCCCCCATCAATGAGAAAATTATCGACGACCACCTCGCCGTCCAGGCCATCATCAGGAGCTATCAGGTGAACGATTATTTAATTTACTGCTCACTCATGTTATTATTGTTTGCACTTATTTATTTTGACGCTACCAACGACTCGACTTTAGTGCATTTTTATCATGCATTATAAGATAAGTTGTTAATTTTATCATAATCGGTACTTAAAAATAAAAACCTAAAGTAATTTATTAGATACTATGTTTTTATTTTTAACATTTATTTTAACTTTATGTTCAATATTTATATGTTTATTTTTATTATTTAGCAAGCAGCATAATGTGTTTGTTAAATCCGCCAGTACAGATAGGCAAAAATATAAATCCGATTGAAATATATTTTCGCGCCAACATTTAATACCACTGTTTTAATACCAACTGACACTTTGAACTGTTAGAAATGTAATGTTAATGAATGATGTCCTACGTAATCACATTTATCTGCTGTTGGAAAAGTACTTTACACTGATCGATATAATTTTCCGTTTAACATTTATCACAACTCTATTTACACAGACAGAACTAAAGAACAATGTATTCATTTTATGTCCAATTGTTTGTACAGGTGTTTTGGTTTAAAGATGTTATATAAAATGCAATATATTATAATATTTTATATACAGACAATTTTAGTGTTTAAATTTACATTAATTTGAAAACAATTTAATTGACGTAGTTTCTTCGATTTAACTATTCGGTTTACCTCATAGGATATACCTAGTGTATTTCATTAGTGTCATATTTATCCCAAAAATATGTAATAGTTCGTAAATGAATCCATAATTTTCATTTTAGGAACGCTTAAATCGCCAACATACCACTTAAACATCCAAAAACTGTAAGTGTGATGGAAAATGTTATGATCATGTTATGTTTAATAATATATGTTATGTGTTATAATTACTAACACAAAACGAAACAGCGACCGTGAGACTCACGCGTCTGTTGAAAAAACCCGACGCTAAAGTATAAAGTCCAATGATAAACAAAAGAGAAGTGGTTATTTTTGTTTTGTGTCTACTGACGACGATCTTGAAATAGTACTCTTATCCTGTAGCGGTGTATCAAGTAAGAAGCACCGAGTATATTACATGACATCTTTCTTACATAATTTACGTAAATAAATTAATAAATAGCAATTTCAAATTCCAGTGGCCTGAAGATGTATCACAAAACTTTTCAGTCCTCTGTTCAAAAGGACCTAACGATTAATAAAATTGTATGTAAGGCAACGAACGCCAAGGAATAAACTTTACTCAATTCCATGTGGAAGTAAGGTTTATTTTATTAGCCATCAATTTGTCTTTACGTTGCTATTCAAAAAAATTATCGTCAGTGACAAGCTGTTACAGCAGATAAATGTGAGTAACGTTAATAAGGAGTAAATGTTAAAAATAATGATGGAAGTCAAAAAAGGCATCAGTTATTTGTTATATTATTAATTATTATAGACTGTAGTCCGGGAATCTCATCACATGCTAGAGAAGTTTCCGGACGATGTTTCCCACACCCGTTGTATTGACGTAATGTTGTTAATATTACATAACAGATCATTGGACTCGAGCTATATTTAACAATGAGACCACAGACACAAGTTTCTTTCAATAAACCCAATGACATTCTTTAGATATTCTAATACTCATTTATACTCTTATGTAAAATACAAAACTGTGTCTATGTAAAAGGGTAGGGATGACTCGTCAAGTTGTCGATGTTGGAGTTATCTAATGCCTGTGGATGATGGATTAACTGATTGCAGATCGACGTGATTTAAAGCAAGTGATTTAAATCACGTCGATTGTTATCAAGGTTATGTATTGTGCTTATCGACACTAGGTATTATGTTAACTATTTATAGGTATTATACATTTACATGATATGATTCTTACCATGAAACTATTTTATTAGAAATTTTATGATCTCGACGTTTCGACTACTTTAAATCGCTGATTAATTATTTATAGTAGTTCTATTGTCTAAGGAAATGAACAATAAAATGAATCAAACAATATTGTGCGTTGAAAGACAGCGAATCGACCAACATGTCGTTGGTCGAATATTGGCCAGATGGAACGACGATTTTTATGCATTGTAGTCATGGTAAATGAGATTGCGGAGAATCGGCCGTCGTCTTGTTAGAGGCCTATGTCTAGCATGCTTCAGCATAGTGATGTGCTGATGATTCGATGAGAGTGAAATAAAATGTGAGTGTGTGTAACCGCTAACGTATGGCAACGTGTGGGGTGCGGACAGGCTCGCGGGCACTTGGCGGCGGATGTAGACCCGCTGGGCATCACCACAGCCAACCTGCCCGAACTGGGCATGCGGGCGCCGCGCTCCGAGCTCATCATGAGGAAATATTTCAATTTCGGTACGCAGCAATAGCAAATGTCGCTGCTGATCATTTGGAAGCAATCACTAAATTTCAACCATTAGATTTGTCTCGTCGCCGATATTATTACATACATACAATATACTGTACATTGGTGGTGTTCTGAGTAATTTATTCTCAATAAAAACTTTACTATATATTCATTCATGGAATAAATTTTACATTTATAAAAGTATACAAGTTGCATTTACATTGTATTATCATTATTTAAATTATTATAATATGTACTTCGTAAAAGGCTGGCAACATACAGTCAGAATTTCTCAGTGGAATTGCGTATCGAAATATAGATTCGGAAGTTTGAACGCAATAATCCTTACGAAACTGCATATTATCTTATAGTTTATACATACAGTGCTTTGGCTTAGTTAATAAACTTACGTGTGTGGCATCTAAATTGATATTTCGAGTCGAAATTCCGACTGTATGTTACCACCCTTAAGCGGACATTTTAATAATAAATTATTGTCTTGAATACAACATAGAAAAGAAAATGTATTATGCAAGACCAAGTATTTAATTGGATCATCGACAAAGACCTTTCTGGAAGAATTACTCAGGACATCCCTATAACTAGTAAAACACAAGTCACTCCTAGTGCGCTTAGTATCCAAATAGTGATTGTTTTCAGTAACAATTATTTTACTTTCCTGCAATAGTTTATTGCTTACTAATCGCACCCCTGTTCCTTTTTATTTTATTTGCATGTAGGTATGTGATAATATTAGCAATTTCTAGACCATTTTTCTGTCGTCCTCTAAAGTAATAAGTAAAGTATTCTTTTTCAGTATTAACCCTATTTAGTTGAGTTAAATGTTGAACTAACTTTCTAGATCCTATAGATATAGAAATACCGGTGACAACTGCTAGTCTCAATTTAATATAGGTTCTGTTTACGAATATTTATCAACAGTAAATAATGTCATTGGTATGGTAAAAGGGGTCATGATATTATAACGACTTGTAAATATTTTTTATTTATCATCTAATTATACTATTTTGTTTTCCAAATTTATATATACCATCTTGTTTTGTGTTAATTAATATATTTCATTGCTAAATTCTAGTGTCTAGACAGATTGTAATACGGTTTGGATTCGGTTACTAAATGTTTTCGGTTATTCCACGTACAATAGTCGCGTGGTCATCTTGTGGCAAATCTGGATCCTTTGGGCATATCCACCGGGGACCCAGTGTCGAGCGGCGAATGGCACGGAGGTCTTCGCGCTTTCGCTAGCGAGGCAGTAATAAGACAACACGTACGATTTGGTATGAGCCAAGTTTGACAGTTACGGCTAATACTCTGCCACTTGCTGAATAACTAACCTCATGGGATATACGGTGTAAATAATCGCTTATTCTTATATATTTAAATGCCTATATTACATTTAAACCTTGGACTGTAATGGTATGGGGATCTATTTTAGAAATACAATTAAGTGCCAAAGAATTGGCTATTCCTATTTCACATCTAGTTTGTTCCTCTAAAACATGTATGTAGTTGTTTATTTAATACTGTCCTCTATATACTTTCACTACAATATCAATCTCTTGTGGTACTCTACATGTAATATTATACATCACTGGTGTTGGCAATGTATCTTGTACTTATTATATTATAGTATTATTATATAGTAAATAACGGGCGAAGCATTTTACAATGTTCAAATCAAATTAATCATTATTACTTTGCTTTATATTTATGTATCCGACACCAGCAGTTATTTAATTTGAGACTAGCTATTTGACATTCGGTCATGCATCAAAACATACGCATTGTAAATGTACACCAAACATACCATTTTTTTACTAACTCGCGTAATATTTCGTATTCCTTTACTAGACTTAACACAACAATACATGATACGATACTGAAAATAAACGAATATACGCAACATTTTACGATAGACAGACATAATTAACGATAATGATTATGATTATGATAATTGACTTAGTTATCTAAATTACTAATGTTTAGCGTTTCTACGATATGGGTGTAAGAAACATAATTTCGTTCACACTTCGATACTTATATTGCTACCCTCATAGCTTGAGGGTAGCGGCCTCATATTGTAGAGCTTATCTTTGAACATACCTTTTTCCGGTGACCGGTAGTTCGAAGTATTAATCTTTATTCTTGCTATATCATACTGTTGCGTAAATGTGTAGACTCAAATGAAGATCGTTGATGTTCG
Organism: Calycopis cecrops; assembly: GCA_001625245.1. Taxonomy (NCBI): domain Eukaryota; kingdom Metazoa; phylum Arthropoda; class Insecta; order Lepidoptera; family Lycaenidae; genus Calycopis; species Calycopis cecrops. The sequence goes on along the minus strand of LUGF01051262.1, from coordinate 40,560 downwards.
TATTTTATCTTTCATTATCTTTTAAAAATATTTCACAACAATAATCTCTGTACTCTACGACGTGTGAATTATTCACAATCGTGGCGTAGTTATTGATTTACGCTTGGAAATATATTTTTACACCAGTTTCACGCTACAAAAGCAGTTTGTTTTATGTTATCCCTATACGACATTTCAGAATATACAACATATTATATATACACGTTTAAGACAAATCTAAGTTGATTTGTTTTGTTGCTTACAATCAACTAACCAGCTGATCTCAGTTTTACACAATTCTCATACAGACATGGACATGACATGACATGAGACGTATTTCGTTTCTCTTTACCATCGCTCTATGGTGAAGAGCAGTCAGGGCATCTAAAAGGTCGCGTGAGCCGATTTTAAAATATTTTCCAAGGTGTAAAAAGCTGTAAGCCATCGGAATCATTTCGCGCGGCGCGGTTTTGTTGCTTTAATATTATTCTATTTTGGATTGCTTTATGATAATTAAAAAAGTAAAGAATAAGTAGGAGGATTATTCTTGATGCTTGATATCAAGGGAATTATTAAAAAATAAACTTAATTTTTATCTAAACCATAATTTGTGTTTACATATGTGATGTGTTTGCTTTAACTATTTTTATAAAAATAAGTTGTGTTAGAAAATAATTTGCAACCATTCGTTTGGGTCCAACTTGCGTCTGCCCATTTTTAGTTATACCCACATACACTGAGGTTAATATTAGTTTTGAATTAGACTACCATTAAGACTAAAATTATACCAGTTGAGGATGTGTTGATTTCAATTTGTCTAATTTTTTTGAGTTATTTTATGAATTATAGCCTTGATGACTTGCCTTGTAGATGAATATATAGACTTAAATCTTAGGATCTGTGTGAATGAGAGTCGTGTGTTACGTATACATGTATACATGTATACATTATATATGTATATATACATGCATACATATATATACAATCTGAATGTTATCGATTAATATCTATGTATTTGTTTTATGCTGCAATTAATTATTACTTATAGTGTAAGAATAGCTTACGCAAATATGTAACTAAGTATTATGCTGTATTACATAGACAGTAGACATACTAATAATAGTTGTGACATTGTTAAGTATTTATTATACGTATACTGTGTATTTATTTCTTATTATTTAATTTAGCTTGTTACTAATTTTATTTTAAATATTAGCTAACCGTAAGTGTATAGATGTATGCATAGTTAACAATTGTGAAACAAAAACAGATTCGAGGACACAATATAGCGAAACTCGACCCCTTGGACATATCGAACTACAATGTGGATAATAAAAATCTCAGGGAGGTGATACACAGCAGCTACAGGTTCGGTAAGGAGACAACCTAGTAGCACCATGGTCGCTCGATATAGATGCGTAGTTATGGCGATGCAGTTGAACCCCCCACCAAATCCGTAGACTTAATTCCTCAGTTGCTAATTATTTTTCGAGTATTTTGTTGTTTTTTTTTACACTGGGCGTCATAACTACCTCAGGGTCTCAGGCACGTGTCCCTAATCACAATGTGACGTTCGCATGTAGCATGGTGTGCATAACCTTGCATGATAGTAATTTGTTTCTGTATATTGATGTTATAATCTTAACGTTGCAGCTATAAATGAAAACAACCTTGATATATTTTCTACGTGGGTTTTGGATAACGGCCAATTGTAACTTTCTAGAGTTGTGTTTAACGTATTATTTTTAAATTGGGAAAATAAGATGGCGCCTAACGTTTATCATTGATTATGTCTTTGAGCATCAGAGCATCGTCGTCAATAACTCATAGATCAATGTATTGCTAGTAAAGGGATATGATATTTCATTATGTTCATAAGCACCCGTGTGTACATCATGCCGCCTATCTATACACCACATCTACCGCTAATAAAAACAATGTAAATATATGTTCATGGGATGTAGTCGGGTCGATGTTCGTACTCTTATGTGCACTGTGTGTTGTAGATGAAGCTGACATGGACAGAGTTTTCAAACTCCCCTCGACGACGTTTATCGGTGAGAAAGAAAAGGCCCTGCCGCTGAGGTAATTAATGTTATATTTATCTTTTTTTGAACCTGAACTTTGCTGTGGTAGCTAAGCGAAGCACAATACAGGTTGTCGAATTTTTATTAATGCGCAACTGCTGACGAGACTAGGTTTGTCTTCGGGGCGCCGACCTCCCAAGCACCCGCAGATGGGAAAGACCCCGATATGAAAATGTTTATAATAACCCCTCAGCCCCCGACTCTGATGTCGACAGCAGGTCGCGCGCGGTAATAAAGTGGCGTCGGTGCTGTCTTGAATGAAAGAATTACTCATGGGGAGAATCATGACCGGATATATATCTCTATGTCATTTAACTTGTTCTGCAGGTGCCATTCATTTAGACAAACTTTATGCATATTTGCATACCTATATACCTATAGTCTAATGGATGTATAGCTTTTTATGATGCATATAATCCAATCTGTAGATATGACCAATTCTTGACACGCAAGTAATATGGCAATCTCTACGGCAATATTCCATCTATCGATGTATTTGGATACTGGAGATAGAATCTTGACATATTTCGTGTAGAACTTTTGACAAAAATCTCCAGCAGTGAAAGCATATATTATAGATAGGATATGGAAAACGGCCGCTGACTTGACTAGACTACTAGTAGTGATTACTCCATATACGCATAAGTTTCGATCCCTTGGAAATGTTGAGATAATATGTAGCCCATATGTTGACCCGACCTGTTAGTAATATTCATGCAAACTATTAAGTAAATCCATGCAGTACTTTTTGAGTTTAGCCCGGACATACCTACAGACAAACATACCAAAATTCTAAAAACTATATTTTTGGCCTCGATATCGATTGTAGATCTCTCCCCAAGTATTCTTTTTAGAAAATATTCAATGTACAGTTTTGACTTTCTTACGATTCGATTATTTTATTATATGTATAGATACTAACATTTATTTGAATGTTTGCAGGGAAATCTTAAACAGATTAGAGCAGGCCTATTGTAACAACATCGGCATAGAGTTCATGTTTATCAACTCTCTGGAGCAATGCAACTGGATCAGGCAGCGGATGGAACCGCCCAATGTCACCAAGATGAGCAACGACCAGAAGAGACTGATCCTCGCACGACTTACGAGGTCCACCGGGTAAGAGTCCAATATTTTTTTGTTGTGAGGGTAAATATTGTGGCATCGTAATCAAATCGACAGGGCACAAGGAGTGGGACATATTATATGGGCAGATGGATTACCAAAATATCGCGACAAAATTAAAAAAAAAAACCCGGGAGTTATGGCCGGGGCAAAAATAAACATACTAATATTATTCTGAAAGAGGTTTTACTGTGTCTATACGTTTTAAATATCTGTTTTTTTCGGGACACTATCTTTTTTTCGGAACTCGAGATATCACACAAAATGTCGGGACAATCCCATTGAATCCCGCCCATCTGGCAACCCTACATATAGCACATAATATCGGAGGGAACTGATTTGTTAGACGATTGCGTTTCTTTCGGTTTGGTTATGGTTATGGTTGTGAGTAATATGTAGTCAAAGGACTTCCACTAATTGTTTGTCCTTTTAAGCAATCAATTTAAAAAATGTTGCATAAGGACGGCGTTATCAATATCCAGGAAGCACTGCCTCTTTCTAGAAGCCCTTTTCTAGAAGGACGTAATAGTTAATAAAATGCCTCTACTGTATCGTGGAAGCGAAAGAGGTGTGTCAACACCGCTTGAAAATAGGCATGATTCAGACATAAGATATTACCTAAAATTTAAGGCGACGTTATCACGCGCTAATCTCAATTTACAACTTTATCTTATTGACATTCATTTGACTGATATGTGTTTATGACATCTAGGATGATGTAAAAGACGATACCGATTACGATCTTTTTTGTATTGTATGCCAAAAAATAAAGAAAATAAAAAAAAACAATATACATCGCAATCCATTTCTTAATTCTCCATGGTTTTCAAGTAATTTAATTAATATGTACTAAACATTTGCAATATTTTTTAAAAGTTTGATGAGATTAAACTTTAGAGCCACTCTAATATTAAGAATTTGTTCTGTTATTTATTTTGGGCAGGTTCGAAAACTTCTTGGCAAAGAAATGGTCTTCCGAGAAACGCTTCGGTCTCGAAGGTTGTGAGATCCTGATCCCAGCGATGAAGCAAGTCATCGACACGTCCACTCGCCTGGGAGTCGAGTCGATCATTATGGGCATGCCCCACAGAGGTGAGGTTCTATGAGATATTATTGAAGTGAACAAAATATTTTCTTAATTTAAGAATAGTCCTCTTTCCAAGGTTGCCTGTAAGAAATTATATGTTATATACTATTCAAGTAATAAGGCCGCCTTTCTGTGTATTAGTTAACTTTATAATGTTACTTATTTTAATGTTTTTTCTGCATTCTGTAATATGCACAATAGAGATTCATTCATTCATTCGTTTCAATATTTAACGGTGATAAATGATAATACAATGAAAAATATTATGAGATTGAGTTATCAACAAGTTTTATAGCATGGGAAAGCGAAGCTGCGTTAACTCATAGTAGTACTTGTGTGCTACTAAACACAGGTTAATGTTAATTGATAGTTTTCAATTTATCAGGAGTCGGTATTATGATATGTCGATATGATCATCTGTTTTATATCTCTTATCAGAGTTGGAACGTTTGTTGTGTTTATAGCGGAAGAAAGAACACCGACAAAACGAAGATTGAATTGGAATATAGGCGGAAAGTACTACATCTTTTCCCGCGTGTTTGTTCTCTTGTTGGGAGTACTTTCCTCTTATGGCATAATGTAGTGGGATGTCACGAATCGATACAATAAAATCCCCTCAAGTTAGATTTTGTAGAGATCTGTGCCCTATAAAGGGGTTTATATGGGGTCGAGTCCTATAAATAAAAATTGTTCGCCAAATATTGAGCAGGAGATTATTAAATTTAATTTTGTGTTTGTTTCAGGCCGTCTTAACGTTTTGGCCAACGTTTGCCGTAAGCCGCTACACCAGCTGTTCACTCAGTTCGCTGGTCTTGAAGCCGAGGATGATGTAAGTATTGATAGTCTACTAACAATAACTTTATGTTAAATGGTATAACGCTAAGGACTTAGAGACTGCTCCCGTGTGAGATACGTCACACATTTAATTGGCAGAGTGAAATAATGACTGCTATGCGGTAATTTGTGAAAGTCCAAATATAATCTCTGCATGTACATGTTTGTGGGCGTTTTTATACAAGAAAATTGCTATTTTTTTTCACTTCTATGAATAAAAAAGGGATAATGTTGTCCTAGGCACAGCCATAGGAATAAAAGCTAAAAATTATGAAGTATTGAAATATATTTTGTAGCTACAGCAGTTCGTAGCCCTACAAGTGTATACTGTAGCGCTACGAGCTGCTGTAGCTTTGCTTTCCTGTGCTACGAATCTGAAACTTATTAAGAGTCTGATAAGTATGATGTTGACAGGAACAAGTAATATGTTTCACTGTCCTAAAGCCTTGAAAGAAGTTTTCACTTCAACAAACAATAGAAATTGTAAAAAAGAAAGTATTTTTTATCGTAAACGTATCGCTTCGAGCCGTTCTTCAGTATTCTTTGTATGAAACATCATAATGCAACGCACACTAATAGGAAAGGTAACGTAATCGCGTCGCCTCGGAAAGCGAAGGCGATGCGTCTAGGTTCCTTGTCCGAGTTGATATGTGTGCGGTGATCAGTGGGTATGTGAGTAAAATGTGTATCAACTCTTGTTCCCACCCCCTCAGGGCTCCGGCGACGTGAAGTACCACCTGGGCACGTACATCGAGCGCCTGAACCGTGTCACCAACAAGAACATCCGTCTGGCTGTGTGCGCCAACCCCTCGCATCTGGAGGCGGTAGACCCCATAGTGCAGGGCAAGACGCGTGCCGAGCAGTTCTACCGCGGGGACAACGAGGGCAAGAAGGTACTGTTGCATATGCATATGTGATATGCCAAAGTGGAAGTAGGTCGCGCTTGACAGATCAGAGTTGACAGATAATGCCTAAGATCTCCTCATAGACTACAGTAATAGACTACAGGCTAACCATAGACAACACGTCTACTAAACAGGTATCTCATAATAAAGTAGTGATCAATGATCATTCAAGTATTCTTTCTTTCTCACTTTGTCACTTGTCGGCAAAAAACAGTATTTGCAAAGAAATAAGCAAACCAAATACCTCCTCATTCAGTGCTAACATAATACTTGAACAAACCCTCACTGCACAATATAGTACTTGTCTGAAGGCAAACGAGTTTTCGGAGTCTTTTCTAGACTACCAAATATATAAACATGCGCATAGAGGGCATATAAACATTCCTCCTTAGCTCCACTATATGCCCTCGGAAAGTCACACCCATCAAAAAACACGAGAGTATTGCCGTCATTTTACTCCGGTATCGTGTTAGCGAGAGGTACATTCCCGGTCGTGCAGACCCAGACAGCGACAGAAGGAAATAATAACACAAACAATTTGTACAGTCACGAGCAATAATATGTGTACACTTTAGTACCCTGTCACTATTACTTTCTTTGACAAGTCAAAGCAATAATATGGAATTTCAAAAATACAAATTATGATGAAGTACTAAAGTGTATATAAATTATTGCTTGTGACTCGACAAACGATCGTTCTAAGCTAGTATTTGTCCCCAGGTGATGTCCATCTTGTTACACGGCGACGCGGCGTTCGCCGGCCAGGGCGTAGTGTTCGAAACCATGCATCTGTCGGACCTGCCCGCCTACACCACGCACGGCACCATACACATAGTCGCCAACAACCAGATAGGTTTCACAACCGACCCGCGCCACTCGCGCTCCTCCGCCTACTGCACAGGTACATACAACGAGAATAAAATCGAGAGCCGTTAAATGAAACTAAGTATACCATAAGTGCATACTGTTCCTGAAGTTTTAAAAAAGTATTGAGAGAAGTATACGAAAATAGTTTTTTTAAACAAGTTAAATTGCTTAATAATTAAGAAAAAACCTAAACATCCTTTGCACTGACGGCGACAGCGAGCGGCTACCTCGCAGGCCTTGTTGTCAGCTGGCGCCGTACAGCGTATACGAAGTGAGAAAGCTTTAAAAAAATTCTGTGGCCACACTTGCTCTGACAGATCTGGTTTTTGTTAAAATGGTCTAAATCTGAAAATGGTACACCAAATGTTATGTGGTTTCATTTAATGCCTCTCGATTTCATCAACTTATAACAGCCAGTAACAGCTAGAAACAACCAGTAACAGCTATTAATATCTAGTAACAACCAGTAAGAGCTAGTAATAGCTAGTAACAGCAAGTAACAGCTATTAACAGCTAGTACCATACTCAATATTTTGTATATGATGCTTTAATTCAATGAGTACTTATTGGCTAGCATCGTATTGCATAAACAATTATTATATATAAGCATTGCAAAGTACTTTTAGAAAAGTTGGCTTTCCTACTCATATTATAAAAGTATATAAGTTGGCACGCATATTGGGAGACTATATCCATGTAAACTAATTGTCTTAAAATAAGTTTGTGAGTACTTGTTAAGAAAAGTACTTTAGTAGTATGATACTTTCTTTTCGGTACAAGTTATGAGTAAAGTATCAATAATTTTTACTGTTTTTCTATTTAATACCGTAAGGTTTCGTACGAGTTTCTAGCCTAATTTTGGCTAAGGTTCTCTCTTTTATTACTGTCCCATAGACTATAATGTGCGTGCGCGACGCATTATATTTATTAGGTATCAGGTTAACGAACAGAATCATTTTTTTAGGAACCAAGCAGAGAATAGAACATAGTGCTAAACTATGCTTAGATTGTACAGGGTTATTTGTAAAACACCAGCAAGGTCTCAGATATAGATAGCATCATTAACAACATTTGTTCTACGACTTTTCATAATTCGCTATTAAATTTTTTCATACAAAAATAAATATTAATTTAATTTTTTGCTCAAGTATTGGAAGTGCGTCGTATTATTACGCCAGATAATGTCAACAAACCCTTGAAAGAGGTTTGTTGACATTATCTGGCGTAATAATACGGCGGATTTATTGAGTTATGTCAAAAGTCGTAGAATAAACGTTGTTGTAACAAATGCTTCCTATGTCTGAGAACTTCCTGGTGTTTTACAAATAACCCTGTATATGTGATGGCTCTAAATTGATACCCATTGTACGATCTTAGACAAGATTTTTATCTTGTCTAAGATTATTAAATTGCTGTAATAAGCTGCTGTGTTGACCATATTCAGAGTATATGGACTTGTGTGTTTAATGTTGTCGCTAACTTACAGCAAATATACATATGAATGAGACAGTTTCTTAAAACAATGGAATGAGCAATCCATATATGAATTACAGCCATGATTGTATCAAATGACATATGTATATTTTACTTTTTAATGTGACCATTGATCAGTATATAAAACTGATGATTTATGGATGCTTATATTGTACTTTATTATTAATTAGAGAATTTCGATGGAGGACAATGAATGTGCATTATCTCCTGTTGGTTGGTCTGGGGTCTTAATAACTATGAAACATAACATAACAAATAAAATGACTATGAAACATTTATTTATTTTAATTAATTCACAGATGTGGCTCGCGTGGTGAACGCGCCGATATTCCACGTGAACAGCGACAACCCCGAGGCGGTGATGCACGTGTGCAACGTGGCGGCAGAGTGGCGCGCGACCTTCCACAAGGACGTGGTCATAGACATCGTGAGCTACCGGCGCAACGGGCACAACGAGGTCGACGAGCCCATGTTCACGCAACCGCTTATGTACCAGAAGATACGCAAGACCAAGCCCGGTAAGTGAGACAGGGATAAATGTCGGTAACATGCAACGTGGCGGCCGTGTGGCGCGCGACCTTTCACAAGGACGTGGTCACAGACATCGTGAGCAACGAGGTCGACGACCTCATGTACATATTATATTGATACACAAGATGAAGCAATGTAGCGGCTAGGTAACGTCTCCCACGTTACCTACTCGCAGCACAGATGTGTGCTGTTAAATACGGGTGCTGTTAATGATAATTTAGAGTTTTAAGACGGCTGTAGCGGCATTACGACATGGAATAATGTCGGTAACATGCTACGTCGCACGGAAAATTCGTAGCAAAAAAGAAAAAAGAAATACGGGTTATGGTTACTTGATAGTTTGATTTTTTTTGTCGGCTGTTCTAGTCTTTTTTGTTAACTACGCCTACTCCTTACATTTTCACCAGAGTAAGTTTCGATTTATCCTACTGTAATCCATCCTCCATAACCTCTATTCAATCAAAATGTAAAAAAGCATTTCAAAGTAACATTATTTTTATAATAAGTTGCAACATTACTATATTACAAATTATATTGTGACTTTGCAACTACAACAACAAGGAGGATTAACATTTTCATAACTACATTTACAAGCATCGAAACATGTTAAAGACCGACCGAAGATGATGAAGTGTTTTGGAATTCTACGGATCTATATATTGTATTACCTCATAAAATAGTAAACTTAGTGCTATTGAACAACTTAGAACAAACTAATGAAAATTTATAATTATATTAGTGTTGGAAAAGTATGCGGATCAACTCATCACGGAAGGTGTAGTCACTGCTGAGGAAGTAAAGGATGTCAAAGACAAGTACGACAAAATTTGCGAAGATGCGTACAACCAGGCTAAACAAGAAACTCACATCAAATATAAGGACTGGCTGGATTCTCCATGGTCTGGTTTCTTCGAGGGCAAGGACCCACTGAAGGTACCTGTCATAATATCTATACTAATAATATAAAGCTGAAGAGTTTGTATGTTTGAACGCGCTAATCTCTGGAACTACTGGTCCGGTTTGAAAAATTCTTTCAGTATTAGTTAGTCCATTTGGCGAAGAAGGCTATAGGCTACTTTTTACCCGACTGCGGAAAAAAATACGAATTCACCTAAACGAAGTTACGGGCTTCCGCTAGTGTTTAAATATATAATAAATGAGGGGCAAACAAATAGTTTCGTTTGATTCTACGTTAATTATACCAAAGAATGGGCTATTTGACAAGTTTTCAAAAACTACTCCAAAATGTTTATTATCAAGAAGTTATACAATTTTTTGTTTTTAATTCTGATAAGTATTTAACTCAAACTTTCAAATTAAAGATTAATAATTTAAGCCCGCGAAAACGCTTCTTTAAGCAAAATGGCGTCTTGTGACGCATTATCTGTGTAGAGTTCCGAAAATCACTGCGAGTACTATTTAGAAGTTTTTTGTTGTTATTGTCAGTTGACAAACCCATAAGTTGAGCTAGAAATTTGACAAGTGACTAGTGTGAGTGTAATGAATGAATGAATGAATGAATGAATGAAATATACTATATTGTGCATATTACAGAATACAGAAAAAAAGTTACATTTTAAAGTAATTAACTAGTTCTATCAGTAGATTTCGGAATGCAGCCTATGATTTGTTGGCTCATGCACGTGTTACGTCATCGTCAATAACGACATGCGTTATGAGTCACGTGACTCACGAATAAAAATGATTTATAATAAAGTATTGATTATTTACAAATTATTTCACTACATAATGACTTAAAAAATCATATTAATTAATATTAAAATCAATAAGCTTTTATTTTGAATACTGTTGAATAGAATATTCAAAGCATCCCTTATTATATCAGAAGTGTAAAATGAACTGTCATTAACTCATTGACATTGCAATAACGTTAATCATTTATCCTCGGATACATACAAATTATTATGTCGCGTTTTGTGCAGTTTGTAAGTGTTTGGAATGGCTCAATCAGTGAAAAAAATAACTGGAAAAAAAAGGGCGGCGGCAAAATGCGTGTCTCATATGTTTAATTGTTGTTATAGTCATTCTTGTCTGCCTCTTGGTTTTGAATTTCTAATAACCCGGAGTGTTATAATAAGTCAGGTTTTCTCGGCATTACATCCCTGCGTCTCCGAGAGCACGTAAAGCCGTTCCTGTGCCTGATGCGAGAATGGGGGAATAGAGGGTGCGTTTGTGTCGCACACACCAGCTAGGCTAGTCTCTCCAGATTAGAGTAGACGATATTAGATATAGATAGTGGCCATGAAGTTGGTGAGGAAGGATCATTTGTACAGCCTCAATGCGCATGTCTAGGGGTGTCGGTAATCATGGAAATGGCTGACTGTTCGTTTGTTCCCTCATGTTAAAAAAAAAATAATAAAATAAAATAGTAATAGTCAAAATCAAAATCAAAATATTTTTATTCAAAATAGAATTAAAAAAATTGCTTTTTGAACGTCAAAAAATTTCAACTACCACTTACACCACAGTAATTCTTATTATGTTCTTGTTAACTTCAGATGGCCCCAACCGGAGTGGTAGAAGAGACCCTAGTACACATCGGTAAGCGTTTCTCATTGCCGCCGCCCAACGCTGCCGAGTTCGAGATCCACAAGGGTCTGCTCCGCATCCTCAAGTCCCGCATGGAGATGGTTGAGAACAGGACTGTGGACTGGGCGCTGGCTGAGGCCATGGCCTTCGGCTCGCTGCTGAAGGAGGGCATACACGTGAGACTCTCCGGGGAGGACGTCGAGAGAGGGACCTTCTCGCACAGGTTTGTTCTTTCTCCACAAAGGCTCGTCTAGAATGTTTAAGCTTGAATGTATGTTTTAGGATTTAGTCTGGTTAGGAGAGGCTTTATTGAAAATTTGTATCTGCTAATGGACATCTTGAAGTAAAAACTTCTTCATCATTAGTACAGTAAAAAAGGAGCTGCGCTAACCGGTAGCACATCAAATGTGTGCTACTAAATACAGGCCGTTGTTACTTGTTAGTTTTAAGTTTTCACTTGTATCCTATACATTACTGGATTTATACTCCCTTTTGTGTTTATGTTGAGTATATCTTGTCGTATTAAACTTGCAGACACCACGTGCTACACCATCAGAAGGTGGACAAGGCGACTTACTGTCCGCTGGCGCACCTTTACCCCGACCAGGCTCCCTACACCGTCTGCAACAGCTCGCTGTCTGAATATGGTGAGATTTTATGATTATGATTATTAATAGAGTTAGTATACATAAACTAGAGGAATCAGTATAAAATGTGTACAGCACATAAAAAATAGAAAGCAAATGAGCAACCTACCTGTCTTTTGTGATTATTTAATTATGAAAAGTCGTATAAAGTATGTTGATGTTTATAATTTTAATGTAGAAGATATTTTTATATCGTAAATTAAAAATTTTAGTTATTATTATTAGTTTAGCTAATAAAGTTCATCTCGTCAGGTGTGCTCGGTTTCGAGGTGGGATACTCTGTGACGAACCCGAACGCGCTGGTACTGTGGGAGGCTCAGTTCGGCGACTTTAACAACGTGGCGCAGTGCATCATCGACCAGTTCATCTCCAGCGGGCAGGCCAAGTGGGTGCGCCAGTCGGGCATCGTTCTGCTGCAGCCGCACGGCATGGAGGGCATGGTAAGTCATAATCGACCAGCTCATTTCCAGCGGGCAGGCCAAGTGGGTGCGCCAGTTGGGCATCGTTCTGCTGCAGCCGCACGGCATGGAGGGCATGGTAAGTCATCATCGACCAGTTCAACTCCAGCAGGAAGGCCTAGTGGATGCGCCAGTCGGGCATCGTTCTGCTGCAGCCGCACGGCATGGAGGGCATGGTAAGTCATCATCGACCAGTTCATCTCCAGCGGGCAGGCCAAGTGGGTGTACGAGTCGGGCAACGTGCTGCTGCAGCCTCACGGCATGGAGGGCATGGTAAGTGATCATCGACCAGTTCATCTCCAAAGAGCAGGCTAAGTGGGTGCGCCAGTCGGGCATCGTTCTGCTGCAGCCGCACGGCATGGAGGGCATGGTAAGTCATCATCGACCAGTTCATCTCCAGCGGGCAGGCCAAGTGGGTGCGCCAGTCGGGCATAGTTCTGCTGCAGCCTCACGGCATGGAGGGCATGGTAAGTGATCATCGACCAGTTCATCTCCAGCGGGCAGGCCAAGTGGGTGCGCCAGTCGGGCATAGTTCTGCTGCAGCCTCACGGCATGGAGGGCATGGTAAGTGATCATCGATCAGTTCATCTCCAAAGAGCAGGCCAAGTGGGTGCGCCAGTCGGGCATCGTTCTGCTGCAGCCGCACGGCATGGAGGGCATGGTAAGTCATCATCGACCAGTTCATCTCCAGCGGGCAGGCCAAGTGGGTGTACCAGTCGGGCAACGTGCTGCTGCAGCCTCACGGCATGGAGGGCATGGTCAGTGATCATCGACCAGTTCATCTCCAAAGAGCAGGCCAAGTGGGTGCGCCAGTCGGGCATAGTTCTGCTGCAGCCTCACGGCATGGAGGGCACGGTCACCCGAGACAGATTGAGGACACACCGTAAAGGTATCTCTCGTGATACCGTCGTTAAGTGACAGATACATATTATGCAGTTAAGCTTTGTACCGGTGGCCCACAACACATAGGCATAACAATTATTAATAAATATGTTTATTGATGTCGGTAGTCATCGACGGTTGTTATATTACAAAAAAAAATGCGTTTATCTGTATAATATAAGAAATAAGAAAGGATTTTATGAACTACGAAGGCCAAACACAACTAGAAAGCGAATAAAATTTTACAGTGCCTAAATATATTTTATACTACAAATCAATTTTAAATAAAGAGATAAAATTTAGATTAAAATTTTGATGATTGTAGATGAAATTTTGCATAGTTATACCTTATATCCTTTTTTACCCTACCGTCTGAAACTGTTGAAGGTTAGGTTAATATCACTTTATCCCTTTCCTAGTTTCACTCACTAAGTACCAGTTAAGCTATGTATGAAACATCTCCTCTTTAATGTTATATTACAGGGACCGGAACATTCTTCGGCTCGCCTGGAGAGATTCCTGCAGATGAGCTCTGACGACCCCGACTACATGCCTCCTGAGAGTCCTGATTATGAAGGTATATTTAAAAAAAAATATTACGAACTTTTATATTTTCATTGTGAAAATGATTTAATTGTGTCTTATTTTTTTCGTCCTTTTTTATGATACAGGGACAAACGAACAGTCAGAGCCATATTCATGACTACCGACGCCCGTAGACATCGCATTTAGGCCATTTCAGATTGATACATTTCTTCGATAGGTAGAGATTATATATACATTTAAAAAAAAAATCTAATTTCATATAGAGCTGCATTCTCATGACAAAATAATGCAACCCAAAAGTAGCAAAGAGAGTTGAGAAAAAGGCGTTTAAAGTTTTCAGATCCTAATGAATTCAGTAGAAATTTTGGGTACGTTATTTTGGTTCGCTTTTCGATACTTTATGTGATAGATTAAGGTACGAGAAATTCCATGAGCATGTGCACGATAAAACGATGTAACCCGGGTTGCGTTATTTTGTCATAAGTGCAGCAGGGGTGCAACTCAAAAACAAAAATTGCAAAAGACAAAAATTGCAAAAAATGTACTAGGTTTTGAATAAGTAGGCGGGCCAGATTCAACTAAAAAAAAGTTTATTGGTGTCAGGTATGATATTCGTGATAGTTCTCGTGATAGATGAAAGAAAAAATTATTATTCATCATGTTTTGTAGATGTGATCAATATCGAGTTCAATGGATTTTTCTTTCTGTGATATATTGTGATCGCGGGCCACATTGATATGGCCTGAGAGCACGACCGCGGGCCGCATTGATATGGTTCGGGGGTATCTTTGACATCCCAGATTTAGAGTATTTCTTGCGTCCACAGTGCGTCAGCTGCACGACTGCAACTGGATCGTGGCGAACTGCTCCACGCCCGCGTCGCTGTTCCACATCCTGCGTCGTCAGATCGCGCTGCCGTTCCGCAAGCCGCTCATACTGATGACGCCCAAGTCGCTGCTGCGCCACCCCGAGTGCAAGTCCACCTTCGACGACATGGTCGACGGGACCACATTCAAGAGGTATATTGGTGTTATTTATACAGTTTTGAAGTAAAACTTCTACGCGTTACTGGGGGAGTAAGCTGATGAATTCGTGACGAGAGCTTTACGAAAAGTGTGACATAAGTAAAAAGATAAGAGACAGAAAGAGACAGTTAAGTTTCTTATATTACTGTAGGAGCAAGAAAGAGAGTGCGCACTGTCTCTCTCCCTTGCATAGCTGGTTATGTTTTTTTTTTTTTATGATATAGGGGGGCAAACGAGCAGCCGGAGCCATTTTCATGACTACCGACGCCCACTAACATCGCGTAGAGGCTATACAGATGCGCTGCCTTCCTTTCTCCTCCCACCTCCATGGGCCACCAGCTACTTACACACCGCACGAAACGCGACAGCACAGCTGTCACTTTGCGCCAGTCTCGTGTAGGCGAGAGGTACCTCCCTGGTCGTGCCGGCCCAATTCGACTGCATGCAAGCATGCAGCTCTTACCAAAGCTCTTAGCTGGTTATGTTTCGTGTATGAAGTTTTACTTCAGTCAGTGTCGTCTAAAGCACACACATTTTTATATAGTATTTGGAGTCTCTCAGGTTACTACCCAGGTCTATAAAGATTCGCAACACATTATGCACCTTTTGCGCCTTTTGAAATAAGACATAAGGAACTCAAAATCTGGACGAAACGTGACATCTATGCTGTCACTTTACGGCGTAAGCGAGATCTTTCGCTCTTGCCTGGCCGGAAGCTAAACTATATTAAATGAAATGTGATTATTATTATATTTAAAATTTTATATTATTTTATTTAATTAGTTTATTTTTCTATTATTTATTCTTTGTATCACTATATTCTATGATATATATTTCTTGTGTGCATCTGTATGTTACTGAGCTCCTCCTAAAAAACGACCGATTTTGACGATTTTTTTTGTGTTTGTTGAAGGGGATTTGAGGCATCAGACATGACAACAATGTCTGTAGGGCTGCTAGTATTCTATAATTTTATGTATAGAGATTATGATCTGAGATAAACGTCTAATAAAATATATTATAATACTACTATTGTACCTTCCAGAGTGATCCCCGAGGAGGGCCCGGCAAGTCAGAATGCGCAGAACGTACGCAAGCTCGCCTTCTGCTCCGGCCGCGTGTACTACGACATGCTCAAGGAGAGACGCGAGCGCGGACTAGAAAAGGAAATCGCTATTGCCAGGTTCGTTAGCCTTTAGTGGCGTAAGGGCAGCGCCGGATCCGGAGGGCGAAGGGGTCGTTAGGGGCGCTGCAGACCCGGGCCCACTAAGAATTATGGTCACACTTAACAACTCGGAAAGGGAACGTAAACGTATCGCCTTCGCTTTTCGAGGCGAAGCGATTACGTTGCGTTTGCCATTAGTGTGCGTGGCAGTAAGGAGTTTCATACAAAATGACCCCGACTTCTCGTTTGCCCCTCTATATGATAATATGATAATATTTCCCTTTTCCCTAAATATAGATAAATTGTGTTTTAAAATTTATCCTCCAATTGTAATATAATATTTTGTTAAATAAAAATCGATTTGAAATGATTGAAAAAAAAATACATCGATTCTTGTTCGCACACGAAGCGTATCAACCTCAAGGCTCAAACAACTGATGCTTCAAGGATATATACAGAGTTCATTGCTTTTCGAGCCGATCGGTTGAATAACAAATAGCGCCGAATTCGTTGTCTTCACGATAATATTTTTAGTGTAGGACAAAAAATGTTTATTTTTTTTATTTCAAATCGAATGTTTTTTTTATGGTATAGGGGGGTAAACGAGCAGTTGTAGCCATTTTCACGACTACCGACGCCCTTAGACATCTGCATAGAGAATATACATATGCGCTGCCCCTCTTTCTCCTCCCACCTCCATGGGCCACCGGCTACTTACACACCGCACGAAACGCGACAGCACAGCTGTCACTTCACGCCGGTCTCGTGTAATCGATATGTACCTCCCCGGTCGTGCCGGCCCAAAGCATGCAGTGTGGCACTACCTCTTACTAATTATGTATTATAGATTCTGAACCAAATCTGAAAATTTGGCAGGTGACCAAATATTAACCCTGTATATAAATGTGTAATAACAGAGTGGAGCAGATCTCGCCGTTCCCGTACGACCTGATCCAGGCGGAGATCGCTAAGTACCCGAACGCGCAGCTTGTGTGGAGCCAGGAGGAGCACAAGAACATGGGCTCGTGGAGCTACATCGAGCCGCGCTTCCGCACACTGCTGCGCAACCAGCGCTGCATCAGGTGAGCACTCGGACCTGTATAGTAGATTTAGGACTGTCGCGCCGTCTAGCGACAGACATGTGAACTTTATTTGTAATATTTCCGTTTGAAGTTTATAAGTTAATTACAATATATAGGTAACGATGTTCTAGGCTGTGCAACCAGCCCTGCAGCAGGTACTCACATTCATTATCCACTACCACCAAACTACCCACTACCTACTACCCGCTACTCACCACCTTACCACCCTCTACCCACCCAAATAGACTCATTACACACTCGGTCTGTATTTTTTTTTATTAGCTCTTCTATATTCTACTGTCTACTATCTACTGCCTACTACCCACTTCCCACTTCCTACTTCCCACTACCTACTACCCACTACCCACTACTCACTACCCACAACCCTCTACTCAAAACAGACTAATTTCACACTTGGTGTGTTTTTTTCATTAGCTCTTAAAAAAAAAAATAGAAACCGCTCATTGGCTCGCTGCACCAAGTGACCCACTTACAGATTACCAACTATTCACCCAAATAGCCACAGACTTCCTACAATCTGCCCAAATAACCTCATTTGAAATGAGATGTGCTTTTTCACTTCTTATTGTGTCTGAAACCCGTCATTGATTTCCTTGCTTGCCTGGTTAAAGTGTCTATTTACATGCGTTTAAAAATATATACAACAAAAAAGAATTAAATAGTTACGTGTATTGTTAAAATTTTGTATTGTACACAATAAAGAATATTTCATTCATTCATTCATTCATTCATTCATTCATTCATTTATTAATTCTTTCATTTATTCATTCATTCATTCATTAAATAGTTAATTTAGGTGTAATATTATAGTATATACATAGAGATCGTGCAATGAACATAGAGGCAGCACTATAGCCTAATGTGGCGTGTCCTTATATTAACTTAGGCTTTAAATACTTACAAAGAATGACAATAGACTAACAAATAGACGATAGAAAAAACTCCATTAAATAGTTTATCGAGGTGTAATATTTTAATGAAAAAACTTGGAACTCTTATTTATCTACGTACATCACCAAAGGGGCAGATGCGTTGCCTTACCTTAAAGACTTCTACAATAGCTTTTATAAAATAAACTTGGCAAGCTCAAGTTATTTATATCTTAGGGTAAGTGAGCATGCTTCTGGTTATGTAGTTAGTATTTAGTTGTTCTTCCGTAGTCGACTTTTAGATACAATTTAAATAATTTTTGGCGGTATACAGTAGGATAAATTTGAATTTCCATTATGTCTTTGCGCTTGTAATTGCTTTGTTTCAACTCTATGCTCGTTGCCACTAACATACCTCGCGCCATAACATCGGCCATTGGTTGCAGGCCTAAGTCCAAATCACAAAGCGGCGGTTGGTTTAGCCAACTTTTCGGCCGAACTGAGCCCACACCCACTGAGACTGTGGACGAACAGACAGAGAGCGTGCCGCGCACCATTAGGTGAGACTCGCTCGCGACTACATTGCTTTATATCTGTTTTCACTTTTTTTTTTACCGTTAGTGGTCCATCCCATACTGCTTTTAATGAATTAAGGGTAGTTGTTTGTGTCAATTATCCCAACGACGTTCCTGTCAAAATTAATATGCACTAAGCAACATAATTTATTTTCTCTTAACTTTTCCTTATATCTAGTGCTTTTATGCTTTTGTGTGCTCGCTTTTTGTCTATCTTTTTATAATTGCCAGCTTCATCTTAAATATTTCAGAGCTGTTCAACTTTGAATGTGAAGATAATGATTAATTATTTGGTACTACTTACAAAAAATAGATCGTTATTAACATTGTTATTTGTTGTGGAGTTGGTGTCGTGTCTAAACTTAATCAATGTGTGCGAAAAGTAATGGCTATGCTCTGTCTCAAGACTCGTTCGGGGAAAATTTCTGCTGGCACACTATGTGCTGTAGGATAAGGTAATGCGCACGTACCCTCTGGTGATGATACACAAATTGACATTATTATTTCTATCGACTCCCCATAAAAATAATATTAAAGGGACTGAAAAAAATGTCAATAAACTATGAATATGCAACAATTTATTTTTTTGCGATAGCCACATTATAGGCCGACTCTTCTACTCTATGCATCCCTTTAGCTGTATCGTCAGGATTGCAGTATAGTAATGTGTAAACATTGTCCCCAGCTACAACGGGCGCGCCACAGCCGCGTCTCCCGCCACCGGCTCCAAGGCGGCTCACAACAAGGAGCTGAAGAACCTTCTCGCCGAGTTCTGTGTGATATAAACAAATGTACACGATAAAGACAAGTTTACACTAAGACACTGATGACACATTTTTTTCTGTACTAAAGAGCCATCAATTAGTTACATAACACACCAAGGGAAAGGGAGAGGTCATTTCAGTGTGATAGTGGAAAAGCGGTGGGCAATTCCACCCCTTTTTTACTATTTTGTTTTAAATTTTCTGACAATCTGAAAAAAAATCTGAAATTCGTGTGAAGTAAATTCAGCAATCAATTTAGTAAGCAAAATTTCAACTATGTAGTTTTGGCAATCATAACGTATATAGTATTAGTGATAGCGCTAGATTAAATCTTACGGCTCTGCTAGGCGCTAGATCTGAAAGATAAATTTTAAATGAATACGAAAGCGAATTTGCTACCGCACCGGTGTAGATAGCTTAAGCAAGGCACCCGTCATCACTCACTAGTGTACACACTAATTGTGTATATAGTGTCGTAGTCTAAACTTGTCTGTACTATTTTCACTGATCCGACTACAATACTTCGATCAAAAATTATAACCCTAAACGACATCCACTCTAGAATCGTACGCTCAGTATTCGAAAAGAAATCTTCTCTTTATTAGTAACTATACTTAGATAAATTATTATTTATTTATTAAACGTAGCTTATTAGTTATTAATATCTCATTAATACGTGTCTCCTTATTACATGTTGTAAATATATATTGTATTTTTTTTTCGTTTAGATTTTTAATTGAGAAAGTACATACACTGACGGGTTTTAATATGATTAAACTAGTCAGGAACTATTTAGCTGTGAAGCCTTAGCGTTGCCGGGCACATCGGCATCGGTTACGTAAATTTACTAGAATGTCGATCACTGTTGGGACATACTATTCTATGTAACTAATAAGATTTAAGACTTTCGACTCATTCTTACTTCGGATTTCAAACTTATTTTACGATTTCGATTTTCATTGCTTTTCTAATTTTCGAGAGAAAAACAAATTAAAATCGGGCAAATCAATAAGCCATTGGATCCGAACACAAACATCGGCAAATAAAAATTAAAATACCGCGATAGAATACGTTTTAAGTGTCCCATAGTGATCAACAGGCATTTTCTATATTTTGACGATATTAGGATCACATAGATATTACTAGAGTATAAAACTTGTAATTTATGAAAATCTATTATTATCTAAAGTGTTAGTGATTATACCCGCACTTGTATAGTGTAGTCTCTTAGTTACCGCCGCCACGGCACCATGTAAGGGTCAACACCAAACCTTGTATCTTCTGCGTAGCAACTAAATCTTAAACTACCCCACACGTGTAGTCTGGGCTGCCAGGCAGTTACGGATATGTCCATGTGATGTAGGTAAAATTTCAAAATTTCGTGATTCATCACGAAATTTAGAACGGTGAATTTGCAAAATTGGTAAGTTGTTATGAAAATTTACTTTTTTAAATATATATTTTAAATATTTAGAGAACGTTTAATATATGTAACGTTTAAGCGTTTAACGTTTAAATTTTGTAATTTTGTCGCTGCGTTTTTGTAGTTTCTGTTTTGTTTGGTTTTCGGGATATTGCCCGGCGGCCCACGTAGTTCGTACGCTTCTAACTCATGTATATGTGCACATTTTCTCGTTGATATTTTTGATCACGTATTTTACGTATTTTTGTAACTCAGGCGGCGCGTGAAAGGTGATGAGTGTGGTTTCTATGAAAGTTTGTTAGGCGCTTGAGTGACTTACTGTCTGTACTTTAGTAGTTTCTTTACAATAAATATATTATACCTAATTGTGTTGTTTTATTTGTAATTGCGTTTAATCGCGCATAATAATTACTTCAGCGTTTGGCAGTAAAATGTTTTTTTTTTCTAGATAACCGCTGCCGTCATAGAGTGACAGTAAAATGTGGTGAATGACGTCATTACGTAAACCAAATCGCACGGTCTCATGCGCAGATTACTGTTACATATACCTACATAATATGCCAAGTGGAAGTAAGACAAGTCTGACAGATCAGAGAAGCCTATCTTTACTGGTCATGTCATGTCAAACGTCCCTCTCTCTCTTGTCATCTCTACCTAACCATAGACATGATCTATGGTATGAATATTCAGTATACAATCTATGACTAAACATAGACAACACATATACTGACGACGCCTCTTGGCGAACGTCGCTCGAATGGGCTGAAAGGGAGTGAGATGTTGGTGGTTAGGATCTGGGATGGGAAAACTGACGGACTCACCTTTTGCGCAGGAACACACCCGCGGACACGTCACACGTAGATAAGCCGAAGAATTTGAGCGGAACACTTTCACAAGCACTTATATAGTTTATATTGTTAGTTTATATGTGAGCACAGCAAATGGGTACAAGCACTTATATTACGATAGGCAAAAGCACGAGCAAGCCATTCTATGCGCAGGACATGAGTGATGTGTGTACGCGCTGATCGATCGGTGGCCAGCCGCTGACTTACTGCATTCATGCCCCCCATGCTCTAGGGGTGTGCCGAAAAGTTCCGCGTGTGGCGGAAACATATACTAAACAATTACTGCCACCGTAACGTCTGTTTGGTTATAAAGTAAATTTTCTAGTCACGTCATTTAACGTTGTATTAGGGTCAATTCACACCAAAAGCGCAGCGAAACGGAGCGCAGTTTATGTGTCATATGAATTTCAACTTTATAACAATTAGTATAATACTTATTATCGCATGAGAATGAATCGAACGAGACTCGCGGATTCCCGCGAAGTCGCTGGGATGCGCGAGAAGTCGCTGGAATGCTCTAGAAGTCGCGAGAATTCGATAATAAGTACTATAGCAATGAAAATAAAGTTGAAATTCATATGACACATAAACTGCGCTCCGTTTCGCTGCGCTTCGCCGCGCTTTTGGTGTGAATTGACCCTTACAGCTGCTGTATGACGCCACCGCTTTCCTAGGAATCCAAAGCTTAAATCACATTGTGTTGTGACGACAAAGGGCGTTGCACTCGCTATACCGTTAACTTCCTTTTAAGTCTCCATGTCAATGTTCTTGTCGTTTCTATCTGGCTGCAGTATGCGTGAGGTCCGGAGGAAGTGGCAGGACTTCGGCATTATTGGCCCTCATTGAAAAATGGCCTATTTCTAATAAATGCTGATGATGATGAAACTGGAAGCAATTACTGGTTACTTATAACAGGTTAAAATAAAAAAAATATTAGCTACAATCAATCGCACGGTAGCATAAGGATGCGTACATAGAGAGACAGGTTACTTGTACCGACAAAACCTGTACCTACCTGTCGGTACCGGTAAAATTGCAATGTTATCGTACCGGTAATATTGCAATGTTTTCAATCCCGGTAACCTGTTTGTCTATATAAGTATCCTAATTTCGGCCACAATGTATTACCAATGCTTCGCCTCACCACTGTCGTTATATTTCGGTAGCCAGTCGGCAAAATGCCACGCATAGAACATATCATTTATTTTTTTTGCTCTTAGGGGGCAAACGGACAGTCGGAGCCATTCCATGATTACCGACGCCCATAGTCATCCGCATAGATATCAACAGATCCTCCCTCCAGGCTCCAAGTGCCACCGGCTGCTTACACACCGCAGGGGTGATGAGATTCAGAATTCATTTTGCAATACACTTTGGGCAAGTCGACTTAGAACATTGAGTAGTATCTACAGAGTATCTACATCATATTAGTGCATGTCGAATGGTATACGAGGAAACAGTCGCTGTAGGAACACTCAACTCTTTTTGTGTATCAGTCAACAGATATTTTAACATTACACAAGCAGCAAAACAATTTGAAAATGCTTTGTATTTTCAAATTGTTTTAGTAAGCCAACAGCGCAGCGATTGAAGAATTAAAAAATAACATAACAAAAAGAAAAAAAATGAATGATGTAAAATATTCCTAACTTTCCACTCAGGATCAATCTCAAAAAATGTTTGAACCGAGGAGCAGAAATTTCAATTCCTCTGAAAAAACGATGTGTGTTTCGAGATGGCAAAAAATGTTATGCTGTCTAAAATCTGTCTATGTGTGCGTGAAACGTGTAACGTAACTCGTGCTTATTTCCGATTTTTAGCATTCGGGCGTTATTACACATTGGGCGGTAATGCCATACCTACCTTACTTTGTATGTAAAAAATAAATGTTTTCAAAGGATTAATTGATAACAAAAAATTCTCATTTTTCGTTCAAAGTTTTAGGTACATATTATGTTTGATTCGCGGAATTCAAGATACCGATAGGACGAAAGGTGTAGAGAATTTTGTTTGCAACACAAATTTTTAACTTAATTTTGCGATTTCTCACTTGGTGCGGTCCAAAGACGATTGGCGATGGTCTGGTCTACTTAAAAAGTAATTTCCAAGAACTTAAGTCCAAGAAATAAAATAATAACCAAGCATCAAGTCACTATGGCTTATTGCAGACATCGTCCATGCTAATATTAGGCACAACGAATATTTACTTACTCATTTTATAGTGCAAGCAAACAACGCATTTGCAAATTTTCCTAGCCCCAATTCCGATAGGACAGCGATCTGAATAGGATTTTCAACATTATCTAGGTGTATTGAAAAAAAATATTTTTTCAATATAATACCTACCTAGTAGAATTTATACAATGCCATTTTCGGTATATAAGCCGGGAATAGAAGCCACAACAACTAATGAATATGTGGCTTATTATATGTAGATATCGCTAGACTTACAAAGCACATGATTGACGATTTAAAAGAACGTTTAAACACACACGACGCGCCCCGTGCCTCTCATAATTAAAGTGCAATAGATCACGCTTGACGCGGCGCACTATGTGGAGATTGAGTCGGTTTCGGGTCATAAATCCATAACTTCCATGTTTTTTGAGATTTGCAGCAGATTTTTTTTTGTCTATTCTTGAAAAAATGTAATAATAAACAATTTATGGATATAAATATATGTTTATTAGTTTAAAAAATAATAATAAACTTAAAATATTGAAAAACGTTCAGAAATTTACGATTATCTAAATAATTTGACATAAAATGTTATAATAAACACAAATTAAACTTATAAATTACTTCTAGTATAATAATTACTATTTTTACATTTATCAAAAAAAAAACAGTATTATTGTACTAGTTCCAAAGCTTCATCTATAAGTTCCATAAACTTTTTACTAGATGGTTTTCTTAAACTTGTTATGTAAGGGTCTGAAGTATACAAAAGTGTATTTAGAACATCTTCATTTGTGGCTATTCTCGAGCATTTCCTAGCATGATGAAGTCTGAATCGTTTATAGTCCTTGTTCCTTGATTCCTGGGCATCTTCGGAAAGTTGTCCAAGGGGTAACACTGAATAATGCCGAATGACGCTTTCCCCGTGAATTAGGACCTTATGAACAGATGATGGCATATAATACCACATATATTTATTAACATATCTTTGTGCTGTATCCAAAGCATACTGACCGAATTTTGTAGCATTGATAACTTTTCCACTTGACATAACTTGAAGTAAAACATAAAATCGTTTAACCAATTCCTCGTCCACACCAGTTATTTCTGCACTGCACTGATAATTTTGAAAAAATCTTCTAGCTGTATTACCGTCATTGCTGGTACCAGTACCTTGCTTAGGTTTATCTATATTTAAACCAAGTTCTTCTCTGAACCTTCTTTGTACATATGCCTTCTTTTGTTTTTTCAAATCTTTGTTTTCTTTTGTTGTAGCAGACCATTTTTCGAAGCCTAGGTTATAAGATACATGTAAAATTAATTCCATAAATCGAATCCAGCAATGCAATGTCGATAGCCCATATTGATAAGCATTTTCATCAACTGGTTTATTTTGAACTTTTTCTAAATTATTCATTTCTGTTGGCCTTGCACCACAAATAGTGCATACAGCACCTGATGAAGTTTCTGTCAAAACTTGAGCCACTTTCCCATCAACCATAGTTAAAAATAATGTATGTATAATTTCGATACCTTCTCCATCTATATTGACTAAAGTTGGTGCAAGAGCGTCTTTTTGAGCTTCAATTTCATCAACTACTCTTCTTGTCTTCTCAGGCGTCTCTTTTGAAAACTCTATTAAAATGGGCCTACAAAATCTTACTGATGATGGAACAGGGTTTTCCCACATAGCTTCATTTGTATCAATATTTACAAGTTTCAGAGGCACTAATGAAGCTATAAATAAATTAGTGTCAGAAATTAACTCACTCTCTTCAGCTAAGACTTGCTTGTTTTCACTTTGTCCGCTTGAACCATCACAGCCCCATTTAGAATAAAGCTTTAAATGTGTATTTCCAACTTTATATACACCATCGATTTGTAAAATTCTTGCAATAGTGTGATCCAGCAGATCCTGAAGTTTCACTTTTGCTTTAATATTATTAATTTCTATGCTTGATCTTGGTGGGTAACACTTTCCTTTAACTTCCTGAATTGATTTATATAATGGAAGTAATAAGCAATTCTTCGCGATTAAGTAATTCCTCATGTTTTCATACTGTGCCACATTAAGGTCCAACTCGATGAAAATACTGAGAGCTTCGTCTTTAGAGTACGCTGTTAAATGTGCCGGTTCGTTTAAAAGATTTCGACGTATATCACTTTTTTTTTCGATGGGCAATACTCGTAAAATTTCGACAATGAATGCTTCTTCGGTTTCCCCTTGAGATCTCAATCCCTGAAGATATGAATTCAGTATAAAATCAAGGCCACATGTTTCAAGTAACTCTTTGTTTTTTCGTCTTTGTGTTCTATCGGAACTGTCTTCATAGGTTTTCGAAGGGCGTCCTCGCTTTGCTGTCGAAGTCGAAGGTTCAGATTCACAAGTAGGATCTTCCAGATTCACAGTAAATATGACATCCAACCATGTGCTATTCTTATTTAAAAATATTTGCTTATTTCTGCCAGATTTCATGTAACGTTGCCGAAAGTTTGTAATTAGATTTTTTTGTACGCTTGCTACAATCTTAGCGATATTTTCCTCGGAAAATTTGGAAAAATTATCCCGGATATAACTTGTTAAAGCAACAACATAATTCTCATCGCTTTCAAGTAAAACAAGACACAAATCACGTCTGGTACAGTTGAATTCACTCATTGTTGCGAGAAGGTGGGTTATTATAGCACACTTTTAGTAACGACAATGACGAACGAAAAACAGTATGTAATTATTAAGTGTTCAGAATCCCTTTTTTATATAAAAAAAATGATTTGAAACGTGTGCAAAATTGTGGTAGAAAGTACTAGATATCATTTTGTGGTTATGCGGTTTACGATATGTTTATTTGATAATTTATGTTGTATGTGAACTAAAACATGGTGGGAACTACTCAATATATTATGTTATCATAAACCGCAATTTAAAAAATATCACAAATAAGACTTATAACTTATTAAGTCTATGTTTATAACAAGCAAGAAGTCAAATAGCATCACCTACGTATTTGTAGGATTTTTATACTGAGTCATGTTATAATAGATTAACATATGTTGTGCAACGAAATTGCAACTTTTTTCTTTTTCATATATTATAATATTAAATTTCCTATCAAATAACATCATTTACAGACCTTCGGCAAATTTCGGCAACTGTCGAAACTCCAATTGAAAGTTTCAGATACTCAAAAAATATGTGTCACGAAATAAATATTTCTAGTAAATATATTAACAAAAATATAGTATTTTTATGCATACCAGTCAAAAGTACATAGTATAAGCTTTCTGTGAAGGTATAACACTTGTATAGTTTTCATTGCTAGCTGGCTAGAAAATAATCTTGAAAAACACACAAATTCATATTGTTTTGTGATAGTTTAGGAAGTACGGTGCTTAGATGATGTTTTTTTATAAACAAGTACCGACCATATATATAATTTATATATAATATAGTAGATTAACTTCTGAGCTACAATTTGAGGTATAATACAAGTACCTGCGCCGATTTTTACAAAATGTATTTATGGCCAGGCTCTCTTAGGCGCTTCCACATAGTGCGGCGTCGCGTACGCTCCGAGCTTTCAAGATCCTTATCTCTTCTAGTCTCATTTCAGCTCACAAAGCGCACTTGACATCTATTTATGTAGGTACCAGCGCCCACACGAAAAGGTGCGAAGATTAAAGATTGTATCACTATGCGTACAACTAGGACTTTTGACGGCAATATGAGTTTATATGGTGCGTGCGTTATACATACCCAAACGCGTATCTTGTGTAATATTTCTTATATGTGTAAGATATCGTCTGTGTAGGTATTCCATAGTATGCAAGAAGACATCTAGGATGTTATCTAACAGAGTTGTGACAACCTGGATTAGACTACCTGGATATATCATTACCGCGCTGTCATTGAACTGCTTCGAGAATAGATTGAAAAAATTAGATCTTTAAACTACGAATTTTTGACACAGCAGCATCGGCTTATGTTCCTAGACAAAAATAAGAGGACAGGCATAGAGCAGTCAGTTAATATTATAAATCGATTTTAGACAAAGCGGATCGATAAGACATTTTTATATCAAGCCTAGGTTCGATGCAATTAGTTTTTAATCGACAATCTAGAAGTTAGAAGAGGTAAAAAGAGTGCAGGACGAATAATATCTGATGATTATGACCATAATCAATAGATTATATTATCGTGATCTCATTGTGCTCAACTTAGTAGCTTGATTTAAATCAAGCTTAGGTATAGCTGATGCATGTTCAAAATGTGTACGTCCCTAGTAACCAATAACCAAGTCAGTTGTAATTTATAAGATTATAAGTAAAGGGAGTAACGCAGCTTTATCCGATTCGATAGGAAATATAAAGATATGCCGCATAATTTAACTTGTCTACGTACCTACTATTTATTAGTCCTACAATATATCACGCTATAATTATAGTAGTATTTGATGTATTTATTAAAAATAGCTGTGCCTTCTCTTCCAAAAGAAATACTAATTTTTTTGAAATGAAAAGTAATCACGTTATTACACATTGTAGAGGCGGCGCAGGGCGTGGGCGACCGCCTCCGCCCTGCGGCGTAGCGGACCTGGGGACCTCGCAAAAAATTAAAGAAGGTTGCGTTGCTGTTACTGGGAATAACCAATGCGCGCCAGCAAAAGCTGAGAATTCCCTACTCTGTCGAAGGTGCAAGACCGAATTGTAGTCAAATATATTTAAACATAACTGTCGAAAAATCTTTAGAAGGTTACACTTAATAGTTTCACAACCGAATTTATGAACATTATATCTATATCACTACACTATACTGTATCAGTATAGACCAAAGCACGAGACGTTAAATCCTGCCAAAATATAATTTTTCAATTAGTCACAGTATCTTGAGCTTGCCCGCGAACGTAAATCGACATCGACAAATAATTAATTATTATTGAAGCTCCCGACATAGAAATCTTTATCTAAACCTTTAACGTCGCTCCTATACGAAATTGAACAACGACAACTCGCCGTATCGCTGAATAAGCTTTCAATGTTCAAAACCATATTGAGTAATTTGCTTCAAATTAACAAGCCAAATAAAGTTTGTTAAGTGTTTACTGCACTAACTGGAAGAACTCGGGCACGACGAATGCGTCTAGGTTATGCCTAGGTACAGTCACGAGCAATGATATGTATACACTTTAGTACTTTATTACAATAACTTTCTTAGACAAGTCAAAGAATTAATATGGAATTTCATAAATACAAATTAAGACAAGGTACTAAAGTGTCTCTCTAAAGTGACTGTACCAATAGACGCAGAAGCGTAGACAGACTTCTTTTCTCTGTCTACGCGCAGAATGCATTTTGAACTGTTGTCACTTGTGATTAATAATGGATTCTTTTTTTTACTTGTGTAAAATGTATTTCTCCCAGATCAAATTTCGATCTTGCGCAGCCATCGTTAGATTGTGATCTATATGTTTAACATTTCATCCAAATCCTATAAGCTATAAGTACCAAGCTATTGCGCGAAATTTCCACAATCAAACAGTATTTCGCATTTACAATATGATTAGTGCTAACTACCCTCCCTGAATTAAACTCTCGATCCTTAAGATCTACAATCGTCCAATTGCGCCAATTGTTCTGCAATAGATATTCCATTTATTTAGGAAGGCAATAGGCCATATACCATCTCGCCGCGGCCCGTAGGAGCGGAGCAGTAACCGTAAACTTCAACTAATTTGGAAACCTGTAGGTTTAATTACACGGATCCGAAATAACGGCAGGCAATACGGCTGCCAGATCCGAGTCGCGCGTGGATATATTGCGGGAGTCGCACCAATATTTTCTGCAGATTCGTTGTCCTCCTTTTGAGGGGAGGATTTTTTGCCAATTGCAGACCAATTTTCGTAAGAGGTAGTGCCAAGTTGCATGCTTGCATGCAGCCGATTTAGCCGCCGAGCCGGATACTACCGGGGTGGTAGGTCCCTCTCGAGGCGACTACCGATACCCATAGATGTCCGTATAGAGGCTATACAGATGCGCTGTTCCCCTTCCTCCTCCTCCCTCCGTGGGCCACTGGCTACATGCATGCATGCAGCGTGGCTCTACCTCTAGCTTGACTATATATTTCTTCAACAGTATAAAGTAGGTACGTACACAGACCAGAAATATAGTACAATCCTATTAATATTATAGAAGCGAAAGTTTATGAGAATGTTTGTTACTCTTTCACACAAAAATTACTGAACAGATTTTCATGAAACTTTACGGTAATATAGCTTTCATATCAAAATAACTTAATAAGTTAAAAAATATAGGGATTTTTGCAGTCCGAAATTCACGCGGGCGAAGCCGCGGCGGGAGCTAGTACTATCTATTATAGTACGGTTGGCAACCCTAGTTGGGGGCAACACATCTGCATATGCGGATGTTAATGGGCGTCAACAGATATCACCTCCCAATATCTTTCCCTTTCTAGAAGAAAGCAAACTTATTTACCTACATTTTCGTTTTTCCTCAACTAATTATAGGCAAAATTCATTTTTCATACGATCCGCTAAGTAACCTAGATGAAACACTTGAGCTGGATATATTTCATTCCTCCCTTAATGCATTCAGAAAAACTATTTCTAAAAACTGGTTTGATGCTATTTCCTGACTTATGATGTTTTGTGTACTTAATATAGTTGGTATCATTATTTTGTATCTACTTAGTTTACAAATATGATCAGTTTATGTCCTGTGTACTTATATTGTGTTACTTGTGCTAAAAACAAGCATTTTAGTTTCTATATGCGAAAACATTTAATCGGTGTCTAGATAATATATTAGTTATCACAATTACTTATATTAAAACTGTATGTTTTCCGAATAAAGATAAATAAAATAAATAAATAAATAAATATTAAAAGGAGAATCAAATATTTTTTTATAGTGTAAGGGATAACGAGCAGTCGGAGCCATTTACATGACTACCGACGCCCATATACATCCGCATACATGTTATACAGATACGCGGCCCTTATTCCTCGTAACCATGAGCAACAATTTACACACCGCATGAAATGCGACAGCATAGCAGTAATTTTACGCCGGTACCTTGTAAGCGAGAGGTACCTCCCCGGTCGCGACCAATTATGCATGCAGCATGACCTGCAGCACGGCTTTACATCTTACTATAAGATAGAGAAGGATAACAAAGAATATATGTGCCTGCAAAACTTGTGGTGGTTTATTTTTGTATATGCTACATAATATTATAAACACGATTTGAAGGTATGTATGGATGTTTGTTACTCTTTCACGTAAAACTACTGAATGGCTTTTATTGATTCTTTACAATATTATAGGTGTCAATATATTACAGAAAAGGGTAACAACAATTTAGCTTTTTTTAATAACGTTGTTTTATTTTTAGGGTTCCGTATCTCAAAGAGAAAAAACGGAACCCTTATAGGATCGCTTTGTTGTCCGTCTGTCTGTACGTCTGTCAAGACCTTTTTCTCTAAAACGCGTGAAGGGATTAAGCTGAAATTTTTGTCAAATACGAAGGTCAGTTACGTCTTGATGCCTTGAAAAAATCACACTTCTAAGTTAACGAAATAAAAAGTTATAGCCAATTATGCACAAATTTTGTATGAAAGCGTACTTTGTCGAAAACCTAAAATTATCGGGTACTTCCCGTTGACCTGGAGTTGTAAAATTTGGCAAGAAGTAAGAACTTATAGCACATATACAATAGGAATAAATCTGAAAACTATTAAATTATATGTAGATCATTGGAAAAATCATTATCAACTTATAACTAATTCGCCTCATAAATGTGTGCCGCAACCGTCTAATTTAGACGCTCCTTTCAGCTTAATCCCTTCACGCGTTTTAGAGAAAAAGGTCTTGAAAACCATGCATTACGTTTGGATTGTTCTTCCCATTCATACGGAACCCTCGGTGTGCGAGTCGGACTCGCACTTGGCCGTTTTTTAGTTAAAGATAATGTTTTTTGTTATATCAGTTTGATTTTTATTTACACTAATACTTTTTTATTATGTATACTAGTTAAATGAAAGAATTATCCAGATCTGTGTGACGATATGTATGAATTTTAATAGGGAAATCGTTAAAAGTAATCATAGCAAAACACAGTTTTTTAGCCAACCTAACGTCCGAGGTAAAATAACTCTAAAGGCAGTATAATATGACAACATATTTTCAAATAATGACAAAAGCTGTCGGGTCAGCTAGTTTAATCTAACATGAGAATTTGTCCTAAAAATTCGCACGTACGTGGTCACAGGGACGTGTCCTACTTGCTAAGATATTATTTACGCTGTTTACTTTGCCAAAGGGGAAGTCCGAACCGAAATGCACAGCCGTGACGCGCACACACACAAAACACTTTGTTGTTTCTCCCGGGGCTAAGTCCTTTGTTTTCTAAAATCTTCTGAGCTTTAATACTTTGTGATGGTGAGACAAATTCTGTGCCCGCTGTCTGGGTGATGTAGGACTCGTATTTATATATTTACCTTAAAATACTGTGAGTTATAGTTGATGATATGTAATGTTACTTCTTGATGGAAATTCATATTATACTTTGATTAAATAATGTACTTTTTATACTATAGTAATACACCGACTTACAAGGATTCTGAGTAAAGCTGTTTTTTAATTTTCTCGTCTATTCTTTTTTTGTTTGAAGACCGAGTAAAAGTCAAGCGACGGCGTTTTTTTTGACTCCCACGCGGGTGTAAACAATGCGATCAAAGACGTTGTCGAACTTGGTATACGAATAAATTTTGAAGTGGATAATGATGACGTTACAGAACTGCTGAATTCACACAATAAGGAACTTACAATCGACGAGCTCATGACAATGCGTGGAGAAGAGGCAGACATTGTGACTCTTGATTCTTTGAAATGTCAGTGGAAACCCTACAGAATTTAACCCTTTCTCAATTGGATTAAACTGAGGGCAGTTCGACTGAGAAAGGGTTTAAATTTGGCAAGCATAGACTGCAACGAAGAGATCATTTTTGTTACAAAACAAAGAATAAAAAAATACTAGCTACGCGGAGATACTACGGGAGAAAAACAAATCATTGACTCATCAGATGACTTGTAATAACTCCGGAGTGTGTTTGTACACTTCGTAAATAATATAATTTGTCTTATTACCTAGACTAAGATACAAATTTATTTCCTAAATTATCGTTATATTTAGTCTCCGGTCCCAATTAAATATAAGTACTTTCTATGTCTTTATATGCAAAATAAGTACCCCGACTTATGCGAATTCGACTTACGCGGATAGCGCTCGGTACCATCTACCACGTGAGTCCAGGATATATATCACTGAATTTCCAATTTTGTTGATGAAACTTAATGTCACTTCTTTATGGAAATTCATATTATACTTTGATTAAATAATATACTTTTTATACTAAAATATTTTCACTTTTTATTAATTTAAATTCTATTATATAAGACCTGTTTCGATAACTCGTCAACTCACAGTGAGTGGTCTTCTTTTTTTAATTGCTACTTTCGTGTTAAATCAATTAAGTTAGGTTACAAATTCAGAAGTATCTTTTGAATTTGGAAACAATAAGTAGAAAAATCTTTAAATAAAGCAATTGATTTAAAACTGTTAATGTATTTTTTTTTCATTTTTTATAGTATAAAGAGACGAGTAATCGGAGCCGTTTTCATGACTATCGTTGCCTTTCTGCCTCCACCTCGATGGGCCACCGGCTACACCGGTGTGTTGATAGATAGAATAGTAGTTGATAGAAACGCGAAAGCTCAGCTCTCACTTTATGCCGCTATCATATAAGCGAGAGGTATCTCCCCGGTAGTGCTGGCCCAATTCGACTACATGCATGCATGCAGCGTTTCGTGTGGTGTGATATGGAGGTGGGAGGAAGAAGGAGGGCAACGCTTCTGTATAACCTCTAAACGGGAGTCTATGGGCGTCGGTAATCGTGAAAATGTGTCCGTTTTCTCTTTTGCCTCATTATACATACATTGAAAAAACAAAACCTATACAATAATAGATAAGTACTTGATATATTGTTGACGTAATTCTAAGAACTTGTAATAAACAAATTAGTGAAAACGTGCCTATTTGGGTAAACTATTGTATACTGTGTCCCACAGTTAAGCTCGATTAAATATTTTTTCCCGAATCAAAGTAGGTAATTAAATTTTTATGAAAATGAAAATGTTTTTATTCAAAATAGAATTACAGAAATTACTTTTTGAACGTCAACAATTACATCTACCACCAGTTCCACCCTATATATATATTCTCACTGCATTACTCCATAATAAAATCTACATATGTGCCGGTGCAAAAATCCGGTGCATTACTTCTCAGTTATGAGATGAAAAAGGAGTCTTTTCTATCTATTGTATCTATATCTCCATAGTTAGATGCTATTACAAATTTTGTACAATCTTCACGCCATTTTCCTAAAGGTAGAGTGAACAGAGTGCTATATATCACGATCCTGGACTTGTCTTGCACTCTACACCTTATTTTCATAAACATAAACACTGACAAAACACACAACAGTAATAAAATAACACTGAGATAAATATTTTAAGAAAGTTACATTACGCTTACACTAACTGTGTGGGTCTGTGGGATACCACAGGTAACATTCTTCTCCCCGAGCTACCTTCAAAACTAGTTCATGTAAAATAATCCGAAAATTTCATTAAGCAAATACTACAATGTTAAAAATGTAATTTTGCGAAGGAACAGCGGAATTACAACGTTTTAATTACGAGAATTGCTTACTACAAGTGTTCTCTTTACCTGAGTATTTGCGATTCTTATCAGTAAACAATAGGCATTTTATGTTCAAAGCGAAATAATAAATTAGCTTTTTATGTGAGAGTGCTATGTTTCTTTGCGCACCAATAGAGCTAGCATGTCGTAGAGATGCTGGCAAACATAGGCATCATGTGGGGGAGAGATATCGGGGAGCATACAAGCCGCATGAGAGTGAAATAGGTATAGGTCCCTTAACCTTGGGTCCTTAATCCATCGGTCGTATCATATTCTGTATAAGGGTCGCAGCACACATACGCTACTTTTTTAACATCGGTAATCTGCGGTAGAAGCTGAATGCAGGGACCGTACGCTCTACACATTTAAAAACGCCAAACGCTGCGATTTAATCGCTGCATGTCGCGCACAATAGCGAGTGTTCCGATCTAGCAACTGAATTCTGAGCAGTCGTCAAAACGTGCTATTCCGATACCGCGACTAAACGCAAAGAGTAGCTAAATCTTGATTCATTATAAGCTATCAGTAAAAAGCCAAAAGTAAGCTTCGCTAAAAGTAGCGTGTGTATTGTGGCTAGAAGAGAAAACATTACCTTCGTTTTCGCAGTTGGGTAAAAATAAAGGCAGAACGGTCAACATAAGTACCGTATACTATTAGTAAAATATTCATTCGCTTACCACGCTCACCGTAGTCATTCTTCCATTTAAAGTTGCAACGAAGATGGATTTTTTTATTATTTAACACAATGCGGTTGAAATCACAGTACAATGCCGTGCGGTATGAAGGCTTTATAAAAAGACTATGCAGGCCTTTGTGGACGCATTGAGGCGTACCTATTAATCCTCTATGCTGAAAATATTACGCTGCGACCCAGGGAGGTGTGAATACCGCAATATTTTCTGCTATACGCTATAGTTTAGTTAGTTTATATTATAAAAGCTACTGATACAACAGTTTTTAGGATCTGGTATACGCTATTGTTTAGCTGTTAGTTTATGTTATAAAACCTACTAATGCAACTGAAAAGCAAAAAATATCAAATTCATTTTTGGTTTCAGACTGGCCCGTTTCAAGTCCAGACTCGTGACTACTTCTGGTTACTGAATTATTCTGGTTTGGTGAAGGCTCTGTGCTCTGTTCGTCTATTTCGATGACCTATTGATCTCGTCAACGTTTCTCCTGACGATAATCTTACTTTCGCAACTCTAATCTGACCATCCGAACGATTTATCAACTCTGATAATTTACCAACTTTGCAATGCGTTCTGTTACCATATGATTTTAACTTACCTAATTGCCTGTGCTAGTTTGGGTACTCTATTATTTGCAACTCTTAGTTGTTGATGTTTGTCGCTTCGCTTACGAGTCACGAAGACTGGTCAAATACTGGTCAATGAACATCTTCGCGAATTCTGAGAGGACTATTTGACCACGCTTTCAGCTGTCGATAAAGTTGGAGAGCTGGCGCTGGTTCTACTTGATCGTAATTTAATTTTTTGGTGGTCGCTAGTCCACCTACACGTAGGAAATCGATAGGTGAAAAAACTTGTTCTAGCTCACTACCCACAGTTGTCAAGGGTCTGGTATTAATTATTATAACTTCAAGTTCTTTAATTACTGTATAACTGATTGTGATTTATGAGATGTTTTTCTGATATCCGTATTACCACTCAAATGTCCTGACCGAATAATCGGCTTGAAATGTCAATATCCGAAATGTCCCTACCGAATAATCGGTCGAAACGGAATGCAAAACTAAAATGCAATATAGTCTGTGAAATACGTGGCAAATGCATTTGTGCGTTAACTTTTTATAATCTGTATTGGTTGTTGCATCTACAAACCGAGCGCGTTAACATGACACCTGGCTCAATGAATGACGTTTATAGTACTGAGTGAAAAAAAATTTACTTATCTATAAAAGTTTTTTTTGATATATCAACATTTTTTTTCTGCTAAGCCTTTATTATGATCTTATTGCTGTGGCTACACGGGACGGATGGACAGCTAGAGAAATAAAGGAATTATATAATACACAATATACATTTATTTGCCTTTGAATGCCAATAAAAAGTTATAGCCAATTAATTATGCACAAATTTTCTATGATTATGATTCAAAAATTATACTACTAAATGTGTGCCGCAACCGCTTAATTAGGCGATTCCGGCACACATTTAGTAGGCGCCTTACAGTTATAAGTTGATAATGATTTTTCCAATGATCCACATATAATTTACTAGTTTTCAGATTTATTCCTATATATGTGCTATAAGTTCTTACTTCTTGCCAAATTTCACAACTCCAGGTCAACGGCAAGTACCCGATAAATTTTGGTTTTCGACAAAGTACGTTTTTAAAAAATTTCGCATTAACTATAACTTTTTATTGCGTTAACTTAGAAGTGTGATTGTTTCAAGGCATTAAGACGTAACTGACCTCCGTATTTGACAATTAATCCCTTCACGCGTTTTAGAGAAAAAGGTCTTGACAGACGTACAGACAGACGGAAACAAAGCGATCCTATAAGGGTTCCGTTTCTTCTCTTTGAAATACGGAACCCTAAAAATAACAAAAATCTGCCACTGCAATTTTTTTAACCATTCTATTTTTTTTTGATAAAAAGCATTCTATGTCATTTCTAATATTTCTAGGAATATTTGTACAAAGTTTAATGATGATCGGTTGAGTAGTTTTTGCGTGAAAGCGTACAAACAAGCTCACATTCACATTTAAAATATTTGTAGGATGATTATCATCATTTTCATCAATTAATCATCATCTAACTCTTCTATGCCAGACATAACAGAGTTGTCACTTTCGTCGTCCACAGTATCACTATCAGAGCTTTCTTCACCTCCAAGTGATATAATAACCTTTCTTTGATGAATTTATTGAAGCCGATTTTTTCAGATTTAATTAATATAGGTATACATATATAAAATAAATGTCAGGATGTCTGTACTGCCGTCCGCAAGCTAAAATGCAGTTAAGTACCAAAATTAGTTTTTGAGATAATCGCAAAAAACGCGGGATTTTTTTTAATTAATGCTATTTGTTAACCACAAGTCTTGAATGGGACTTCTAGGTACTGATTGATAGATCTCACGTAGCACTTTCACATAAAGTAACTTAAAATTTAAAACAAGGATTTTTAATTAATAAAAAAACCAAAACTGCTTTGTCTCTTAGTGTTTATTTAATTTTTCAATCATAAATCCACGACTAAAATGCCGTAGGGTGAACAACAACGGCATTTTAGTGTTTGGTTTTAGTTTCATTTTATAAAAAAATACGATACTTAAAAAAATCTCATTAATTCTAAGCAAGAAAGCCGTTAAAGGACTTTAGAGTTTTATTAAGTTAGTATCATGGTATTTATAATAACATTAAAGTGCGGCTAAAGTCACATAATCGCTTTTTAGAGTAGTGATATTTAAAAAAATATTTTTTTAGGGTAAATTTTAACTTCATTACAAAGCTAAAATGCAGCTAAATGGAGAACCTATTTCTATAACGGCATTTTAGCTTAGTATATATACTGTTTTTTCAAAGGGAGACAAATAAAATACAAAAATAAAACAAGTGTAGCTTCAATCATTCATAATTATATTATAAAAATCAAAACTTGTCATTACTCAATGTGTTTATATTCTTTTAACTTACATATTGGAATTCAGAATTCAATATTCCACGCTACCAAAACTATAACATTAAAAAATAAAAATGTATTATTAAATAAAATTAAAATAAAAAAAAAACCTGCCTGCCTGAAAA
This sequence comes from Calycopis cecrops, assembly GCA_001625245.1. Taxonomy (NCBI): domain Eukaryota; kingdom Metazoa; phylum Arthropoda; class Insecta; order Lepidoptera; family Lycaenidae; genus Calycopis; species Calycopis cecrops. The sequence goes on along the minus strand of LUGF01051262.1, from coordinate 2,061 downwards.
ATACTAACTAAATAGAAAATCAACTGAAAAGGCCGGAACAAGATAAAATTTAATTTTTACATGCAGTCGGAGGCATGCACTAAGCCATTAAATTTTTTGTCTCCGACTGCATGTAAAAATTTCATTTTTATCTTGTTCCGGCCTTTTCAGTTGAATTTCTATTTAGTTAGTATTTTTCAGGCAGGCAGGTTTTTTATTTTTTTTTAATTTTTTATTTTATATACGGATTTTTAGTTAGATAAATTACGTAATCGGATCAATTCATTTCAAGAGTTTACATTATGTGTCACGCAGCCGCTGGCATAAGATAGTCAGTTTTATAAAGCACTAACTGCCGCCCGCGACTTCGTTCGCATAGCGTAGTTGTATTATACTCGGTGGTTATTCTATCAAATGGTTCTTGTTTCTTGCAGTGTGCCGAAATTCCGTCCAATTTAAAGTATTTCTTTATATACGACATTGGTTGTTTTTCCTTCTGAGGTCAATATGAACAGGCCTGCAGCGCTAATTTAGTTTTAATCCGTCCATTAGTTTTGGAGATTAGCCTGGACAGACAGATAAACGGACGAACACACAAACAAAAAAAAATTAGAAACTTTGAGAAGTGTTCTTATACTAAGTATTTGAACATAGCCCCCATTAGTTTTTCTTAAATATATTCAATGTACAGACAAACGGATTTTACTGTTTTATTATAAAACAACAGAAAGTTTCTTTCAAATTTTCAAATTCGTCGGGTAAAGTAAAATTACTGTATTTCCCGTAGAATGAGCGATTTTCCTGTAGTAAAGTGTTCTATACGTTGACCAGGCTTAGTATCTATCTATACACTACAAAAAATTTCATTTGAATCCATCCAGTAGTACCATCAGATATTAGCTTGGATAAATAGACTAACGGACTAACAGACAAATTCCTTATTTCAAACGCATTTATTTATTTTTAATCAATAGCCCATTAATAAGGACTTCCATACAAACTTTCAACCCCTATTTCATCCCCTTAGGAGTAGAACTTCAAAAATTCCGTCCTTAGTGGGTGTCTACTCAATAAAAATACCCTACTCACCAAATTTCGTTGCTGTAACTTTAACAGTTTTTTTTTTTATGGTATAGAAGGGCAAACGAGCAGTCGGAGCCATTTTCATGACTACCGACGCCCACAAACATCCGCATAGAGGCTATACAGATGCGCTGCCCTCCTTTCTCCTCCCACCTCCATGGGCCACCGGCTACTTACACACCGCACGAAACGCGACAGCACAGCTGTCACTTTACGCCGGTCTCATGTAAGCGAGAGGTACCTCCCCGGTCGTGCCGGCCCAATTCGACTGCATGCAAGCATGCAGTGTGGCACTACCTCTTACTGTTTTTGTTTTTTTTTTTTTAGTTTTTGCTCGGCGATGATGAATCAGTCAGTCAGGACATGTTATTTTATAAGTATCGATATATCCTTTTCCCAAACTCTATAGCTAGTTTATTTCTGTACCAAATATAATCAAAACAACTTTAGTCGTTTAGGCGTAATAGCTTAATAGATAGACAGAGTTACTTTTGCGTTCTAATTAATATTAGTAAGGCAGTAAGCAGTCGAAAAATGTTTTTTTTGTCATTGCATATTTTTTTAATATTACAGTTGTGGTTATAATGATATATCTTTTTGAAATCCTTGTGTTGAGCCCTTTAATTTGATACCTATATTGCAGTGTTCGAAGAAAAAAAAATAAAATCATAGAGCTTTCCTTTTTTTTCATTGCTAACTCTACTTGGTGGTGCACTTGGTCGCAGCTCATGAATGTAAAGAGCCGAGAACTGCGTCCCTCGCTAACGGCGTGGGAGCGTATTCGAACGTATCCCCCCTCCATCCCGAAAATTTGGCGACTAGATCAACCGCGCGTGAACAGATAGCCGCATTGTAGTTATGTTTAGCGGCTTAGCCGCATTTTAGTCTTGTAACCGTACAAAAAATATTAGTGGAGTATTTTAAAATCTGTCGTTATTTGAAAAAAAAGGGTATGAATACAAAACTAAAATGCGGTTAAGTGATTTTAACCGCAGTCTT
>LUGF01051260.1:329118-340232 GCA_001625245.1 Calycopis cecrops | reverse complement strand
GTTTGTAAATAAGATTAAATATTTATTATGCGTGTTTTGTAGGTAAGAGAGACATTAATATTTGCCAAAATGTCAAAAAACAATACTTAATTATGAATATAATTATAAATTACTAAATTAGCTGCGCCCAGCGGTTTCACCCGCGTAAATTTCGATCCCTTGGAAATTAGAAATTGACCAATGGAGATGCCATAGAAAATCGTCCCATGGCATCCCATAAGAACATTTTTCGGGATAAAAACTGCCTTATGTGTTAATCCAAGTTACTCTCTATGTGTATGCCAAATTTCATGAAAATGGGTTCAGCAGCTTTAGCGTGAAGGAGTAACAAACAAACAAACATACAAACTTTCGCATATATAATATTAAGCAGGATTGTAGTTGGACGTTTTCTGGCTGCTAGTGATGATAATGTAAATATAGTGCCAGGCACTACAGCCGAATTGATCCGGCATGACTGGCCAAGTACTTCTCCCTCACAAAATAGCACTGTCATCACGCTACAGTGGTCCTATGTGATATCATGCGAAAATCGAAAAATGTATGGCCACAAGTATGCTGTCGCAAAACAACGCAATAACTTAACATACTGATATAATATTATATCTAATTTTTTTTTTACCTTAACCGATTTAGATAAAACTATTATTGTGTGTAGTAAATGGTAAAAAAATACTCAGAAAAACAGTGTTTATACTTTTTTATTGTAAATAACCAATTTACCTTATTAATTTGTAATATTATAAAAAGGACATATCCATACATTTATTTCAAATAGGCAAATATTTTTGAGTGCAAAGGAAATTCCTTTTGAAGCGCTTCTTATCTTCCCGCGCTGATTTTATGTTGCCTCGTAAAGATAGCTTTTAGTGGCCAATTTGCATGGAGCCTCCATTACGACGGCTGCGTCACTTCAGACGTTACTTTAACCTGACCACAATTGTCATGATGTGGTAATTTAATTGCGGTTTTATTTCCATTGTCACGCAGTCTAGAGCACTAGTGTTTTTACACAACTCGGGCCAAACGAGCAGGTGTTAGATGACTCCCGCCGCCTGCAGACATCAGAAAAACAAAGATCTTACTCTCTCTCTCTCTATCTATCTTCTATCTATCTCTTTCTGTTCTGTTAATCTAAACTTTTGAATAGTATAAGGAGGAAAACGATACGTCTCGTGCAATGGTGATAATGTGTTAGAGAGAGATGCCACATCGATCGTAGCAGTTCAAGCATTTTTGAAGAGGTTGTCTCACTGGTTAACAGCTTGCAACACCACTTACTACATCCTGAGGTACCTCTCGCTCACACGATACCGCTGTAAACTGCCAGCTATGCTGTCGCTTTTTGAGCGGTATGTGAGTTGCTGGTGGCCCATTTAGGAAGAAGTTCGAAGGAGGGCAGCGCATCAGCATGGTCCATGCGAAAGTAGATGTCGGTAGTCTTCCAAATTAGAATGCACGTTTTTGTCCGTAAACTATAAAAAACTAGCTGCGTCCCGCGGTTTTACCCGCATAAATTTTCATCCCGAGGAAAATAGAAAATCGTCCCATGGCATGCCATAGGAAAAATTTTTCTGGATAAAAACTATCCTGTGTTAATCCAAGTTACTCTCTATGAATGTGCCAAATTTCATGAACATCGGTTCAGCAATTTTTGCGGAAGGAGAAACAAACAAAGAAACATACAAACTTTCATATTTATAATATTACTAACTGTGCCTCGCGGATTCACCTGCGTAAATTTCGATATCGTGGAAAATCATCCCATGGCATCCCATAGGAACCTTTTTTCGGGATAAAAACTACCCTATGTTTTAATCCAAGTTACAGTGAAGCGTGAAGGAATAACAAACAAACAAACAAACATACAAACTTTCGCATTTATAATATTAATAAGATAATAATGTCAATATGTTTAAGTGGTATAAAATGATTTTATTGACGCGGTAACGACCTAATGACCCTAAGATTAACCCCCGCATTCACCGCCACAAAGCCTTATTGTTTCACGCTTCAATAATAATCTAAGTGTCACCATTAGCTGGTCCTCCGACCGCCATTAACATTTTACGAGGGTTTTTTCTTCGGCGCTGACTGCTGCGGTAATAACTTTTAAACTTATAACAATATACGAGGCGAGGGATTTTTAATAAAGTGTTTATATCTCGTATGAACGTGAGGATTACGTTATTCTCTAGAACATTCACATCATGAGATCTCATTTTAAAAATGTCAAACTTTAGTAGAGTATCATCAGCAATTCTTGTAAAACTTGAAACATTTTGAAGTGTGATTTGCTAGTTTCACCTATATAATATAATAAAACAGTATAATTCGTGTATCTGTACATTGAATATATTTACGAAAAACTAATTGGGGTGGTGTTAAAATAGTATTAGAACACTTTTCAATAACTTTTAATTTTTTTGTTTGTCTGTTTGTACGTTTGTCTGGTCAGAATCAATAACATTTTTTACTGCGGTAAAACCGCTCATTTCTACGGAAAATCGCAATTTCGCCACACTGTAAGCAAACAATAACAAATCACTTTGATTATAATATTACTACGTTTCGCGAACGAAGTCGTAGGCACTAGCTAGTTCTTTAATAAATTTGTAATAAGCTCCGCAATGCATAATAATATAAATACTGCATTTTTTTGCACAATAATATAAATATTGCATTTTTTATAAAATATTTTTCGTTTGTCACGTTTGTCTAAAAAAACCATACATTTACGCTAGGAAAGCGTTTGGAAAAGCAAGAGATCGATTCCCGATGGACGAGGGAAGGAGGAGAAAACGTCTGCATAATAATTATATTGATGTCTAAGAGCGTTTCCCCTTAAATTAATTAAATAAATAAATAAAAATAATAATTAAATATTTTTTATACTCACTAATATTATTGTACCTCATTATTGTTTGTAATGTAAAATTTTCTTCTCTGTACGTCTTGGTTTTTACTGTTAGTACAAAGAATTGTAAAATTGAAATAAATAAATAATTAAAAAACAGACATAATATTTGACGTGAAACTCAATCGCTCCAACGCGAAACCGCAAGCCGCCTGGAGTTGGTCTCCGCCGAGACCAATAAGCCGTCACGTGGAAATAGTTTCACAGTGAAACGCCCACGCGTCATGCGCGGCCGCGTCGCAGTGGATATTGCAATACTCCAACGAGCTCGGAGCGCAAGGCTTTACAAATAATTCTGCTGCGAGACATCTACAAACTTCCACCCGCACTTCAGGCGTTTATACATTGACATCAATTGGAAAACTTATGTTTAATCTATATTTAATAGTATAAAAACGAAATATTTGTTAGTTTACATTGAAAAGGATTCGAAATTCAAATCTGGAAAATTCTTTTACCATACCATATTATCATCCTTTATGTAAGTTAATTGTTTTAATTTTCTAGAATCGCAATTTTATTTAGTCAGTTTGGTGAATTCTCTGAGTGATTTAAACCCACAACTATTGGCGTAACACGCGTGTTATTACCTCAATAATTTTCAACTGAATCAATTGGTAACGTAACTTGAAACTCGTGTTATGCCAACGGTTTCGATCAAAAACAGATATTGTTATTAAATCTGTTATTCTCAATTGTCAATGTGTATAATGCATATCTGTTATTGATGCCACAAAAATAAAGAATCTTAATAGCAATTCGTTGGAAGGTCAAACGTTGCGGGAGCCGCTGGATACAAGCAGCTGATCGTGAGTCGTGGTGCTCTCTGGGGGAGCCCTGTCCTGCTGTGGACACCTGACTACTAATGATGATGATTAGTAAATTATATTTATGGCACAGAAACATTTTCAACACGCAAACACAATGTACGATGTTTTACTAAAATTGCAAGTTCCCAGTGCATGAAATTTCTCGTAAAACCGAGACACGCCGTACTGTAGCGATACTATCAACGTTACTTTTTATCGGTATCAATAAACATATTTTGGAACGTCACTAGCAAATAGTGGTGAGAACTTGCTGTACGAGGTAGTGATATAATCGCTCAATCACTACCGAATTTAGAAGGACTTTGCTGCATTGCACCGGTATCGGGCTGGCACGTCCGTGGACGCCGGAGGTCGCTGGGAGGGGAGGTACCTTCCACTCACATGATACAGCGAAACAGTTAGTTACACATACTGAGTTGAGGCCAATTTGTGATATATAGAACTGATTAGGTAGTTAAGTTTGAAATGTATATTTGTATTCATATATCACAAATAAACTAGTCTTTCTTTCTAATTAAAAGGAAATACAATCAACTTCAAATCATCTCACTAATAGGCTAAAAAGAAATAAAATTGCCAGAAAATCTGCCTTAGTTTTCCCACCGACTTCAGTCAGACCTATAGCAATATTATGCCACTGGCACCTACTTCAAGCAAATTATTTTGTTTTTAACATTTCGAATCTGTTTTTAGAAGGTGGTTTATTTTTTTTTATTTCACTTTTTTCTCATTTTCATTGTCATCCTCATTTTGTGAAGTTTTGTAAAGTAGCAGAACATTCTCTAAGCGTAAAAAATATTATGGTTTACTATAAAATATTAACGATAATCATACTTTAGAAAAGCAAAGGAGACGTTTCATTTTTGTATGGACATTTGGCCTCCATGATGTACAGTTGTGAGCAAGTTTCTAAAAATATACTTAACAGCAATCAACTTACAATTTTGTTTAAAATTACCTCGTTTTTGGGTTCACGAAGTGTTTAAAACCCATACATTGGAGTACTAACGTCAACTTGACAGTTCGTCGTCTAACATTTGATCGTAAATAATGAGATTGTTTTTATTTTTGAACCAAATGACCAAATCAAATACAAATGTGTTTGTATTTTTAATGTGATAGTCAATTTTTTGCCGATCTACAGCTTTATGTACATCATGCGGGCCAGAAATGAAACGTCTCCTTTCTTAAATATATCTTCATCGGTATTTCGCTACGAATTTATTTCTTTGTCTTGCCATCATTCGTAGGGGTTGGCCAAGTATTAATCCTTTGAGATAAAGTTCTGCTTTGTATTTCGTACAACTTATAAGGTTACCAACTGTTTGTGCAGTTGTGGAGCTTGCTAAGGCTTCGTATTCATGGCGATAAACTTGCGACCTTGTAAATTATAGTAAGTATTGTATAAATGTGTAGTTAGGCCCTTTCGTTGACTTTAATATGTAAACACCCGCATAGAGATTATGCGTACCAGACGTCATCCTTTTGACGGCTTTCATGCTCCTTTGACTTCGGACTCATATTCGTTCCAGTAAATATCAGTTGCGTGTCAAAGCTGTCTCACGCATTTATTTTGATATGCACAAATAAATGTAACGCAGATAAACTTTTAATAAAATCCCGAACAAATATTGACATAAAACATAATGTGAATGATAAGATGAATGGCTAACAAACAGATTAATTTAATAAGACAAGACAAGACAAATAATTTAATAATACAATTTACGCGAGTGTCTACGATGTCGCTCGGTGCAATGTTCTGATACGGCTTCAATGATCTTCAGAGAAGACGCGCTTTGATTTGATCGCTCGCTCAGTCGTGGTGTAATTAAATTAAAATGTGAATATTTATGAGCAGTAACACCACGTTAGTACTGTCAATTGGTATGCTTGAGAGGACCCCTTTAAATCGAAGGTTTTACAATAATTCTTGGATATGCTTCAAAGGACGTTGTGCGAGGTAGTGCTATTGCATTGCATTGCCAAATTGAGCCAGCACAACCGGGGATATTTCTCACGCTCATATGAAAGAAAGAAGAAAGAAGAAAGAAGAAAGAAAAAAGAAGAAAGAAGAAAGAAAACGTTTATTTGAGCACAACACAAAAGACAAATAATTTGGAGAACTAAACAATAAAAATATATGCATGATGCGCCTTTAGGCTGCGCCAAAATAAGAAGAGTAAGCGATATATACCATGTGATGGATAAGTCTTATTTATTCATCATTGCTGCAAACCAAGATGCTCATCCGGGGCACCTCAAGACAATCGTTTCATACGCGAGGCCCACTCACCTATCAAATCTCACCCAGGCCCAGTGGCAGGGCATAAATTAACTTTCCGCGAATCCGAAAACAATAATCATTACTGCAACTAAATAAATTCTACAAAATGCTTCAATAGTTGCTTCATATTCGTTCTGTCTTATTTATACCTTTCAATATACTGCAAGTCAAAGGAACGAACGAGTGATTTTTATATCACCTTGATATATAAACTACTCGTTTCCAAACTGCAAATCCAACTGCTCAGTTCCGTGAAACCGAAAAAACATCATTACAGCAACTTGTTTATTCCCCATTCAATATACGCCAGGTCACGTTGATATGGATCTAGATACAATTTGCAGCTACGTTTTTCTCTCACAAAAACCTCTTTATTTTTTCTTTTCAATACCGGAGCGACTGCGTCTCCACTGAACTGAAGGTAGGTATATTATCGTCGTGGTCCGCCTATCTAATCATATTTATCGTCATGTTTGCTACACTCAATGTACAAGGAAAATGTCAAGGCTGTACCCTAATAAAAGGATATTGCCAATCGAACAAACTGTCAACAAACCAAATGAAAATCGTTGTAATATCCTTCTGTGAATGAGAAAGTTCGTAAGAGGTGTCACACTGCATGCTTGCATGCAGCGAATTAGGGAGGTACCTCTCGCTTACACGTGTCGTGTAAAGTAAAAATTATTTCACACAAAAATTGCTGAGCCGATTTGGTTTGAAATTTTACACAGATAATTATAATTTGGATTCTCTTCTCTCTTCTTTAACTTGTCACCCACTGCTGAGTTAAGGTCTCCTTTATTTCACGCCAGTTTTACCAATCCTTGCAGTAGTCAACCATCTTTTCCCGGCGCTCTTTATGATGTCGTCAGCCCACCTCGTCATTTGTCGGCCTACGTTTCGGTGGCCGGTTCGGGGTCTCCATTCCGCCCTCACTGCTCCATCTCCCATTGTTATGTCTCATTTGGATTAATCTGGAACAAACGAAGTTACCGAATTAAATCACAGGTTTTTAAACGAAAAGCACTTTTAAAAACCTCATATCTCATCACGTCGTGATTCTACCGCAGTGACAGCTGTGCTACCGCAGTGCGTGCAATTAGTGAGGAGGAAGGAACAAGAGCAACACGTCCGCTTTACAATTGAACAGATGTTTAAAGGAGTCGGTGGCCATCGATAGACTCTAACTACTCTTTTCCCACCTACTTCTATACAAGGTTGATAAAACCTAGAGGCATATAAATGAAACTATGTATTAAGTGTATCATTTCCAGGCACAAAACAAAAATCAGATTAATCGGAGCAAAAGCTTAGCCACAGGAATTATTTAAAGATTTTTCTCACTTTGTACACGCTGTATCGTCAGCTAATCACGAATCCGGCCGACTACGGGGGACCAGGGTCATTCACCCCGTGCGAGGTTGCCGCTCAATGTCGCCGTCAATACAAAGCACATTCACAATTTTTCGCTATTAAAGTTCTTTGAAAGTATTATATGTTATATATCTACACTAATGTTGTAACATTCTGCTTATGATTTCAATACTAGACTTATAATAACTACTGTTATAGCTCAGACAACAAAAAACTCAATTTAAGCAATTTGACATGATGTTATAATATCCGAATCGATATCGTAAAATCTCATTATAACACTGTGTGAGAGCGAAAGAGAGAGAGAGAGAGTGGTGAGAGAGCCTTATGTCAAAATCCTTAACAGCGCGCGCTCGCTCCTGATTGGCCCTGCGCGCGCTGCAGCTGCGCTCTCAATGGTTAGATTTTAATGGCGGCAAGTTCGCTGTGACAATACACGTAGGCGTGAATTTAATCTTTCGCAATATTTTATTAATTGATTAATTGCATTAGTGAAGATAAAGTAGTGTATGCAACTGCATATAATACGGGTATTAAAACACTCGTTACTATTTTGAAACTCGCTCCGCTCGTTTCAAAAACTTACACTCGAGTTTTAATACCCTTCATTATACGACAGTTGCATAAACTACTATTTTAATAGTTTCGAATGAACAGTACCCACTTATAGTCGACGTAGTTTCATTTAGTGCTTCTCGCTATTATCAACGTTGTATAAAAACTGCTGATGTCGAATAAAAGATGCAATGTCATGTTTTGTTCGGGAGCCTAATTTATTTCTCCGAATCTGTGTGTGCAGACAAAGCAAAAGCAAAATCAGACAAAGACGGGCGCTGTATTACATTATTTCCCTCACATGCGGCACTGTTTCCTTCTTGTATCCCGTCGAGACGGTAATCCGACGTGAAAGAGATTATTTACACTGGCGGAGCTTACATGATATCGCAGGTTAAAATAAGGCACGTGTGTATACTAACAACTTCCTGCAAAAAAAGCTTCGGGGAATTTCGTGGGAAGAAATACGTCGGTGGAATGTCTCGCTGAACTCTCTTACGCCCTCAAATACAGATTATACCAATATTTCACAGGATGGTAGGGGACAAATCATGTGAGCAAGAGATACTGCTAGTGCTAGCTAGTTTCGGCTGGGCTCTCTTACTTCTTATTAAAATTGTAAGAGAGTTGCCGGACGGCCTAATATTTCTGTATAACAGCCATGTTCATTTCTAATAACATAATCAGTTTCAAATAACCCTGCTCTCCTATCGCAATTCACAAGAATATAAATCAGATCGAACTAATTTTGTTATTTTTTACAAAAGCAGTTCGTAAACTCGCACTCGACTGCGGGAAGTTGAAGCTTCACTACAAGTTTCTATTTGATTTGCTCGCGATATAACAAGTTACGTGTTCCCGAGCACTTCCCGGGGATCTCATTATGTTCGTAATAATTGGAGGAGACAATGTGAATCTTACGGATGAGAAATTAAGTTACACAAACTCTTCAACGGAAACTGTATGTACTCTGGGCAGACACATTAGAGACATGTGCCTATATTCTGAATGTAAATAGTATTTTATTGTATAAGGAAGACAACGAGCAGTCGAAGCCTATATATAGCAAGAGTAACTTAAAACGACGTCACTTTGCTAGTACGAATAGTCATTTATTGATACTAGCAAAGTGAATTATGTGGTTGAAAAACGATTTTTTTATCTAAAAAATAACACGAACACATCAAGTTGAAAAAAAACCTTGTACAGAACAAGCCCTGTTAAATCCCCTCTTACCCAATACAACACAATGGAATACGACACGTTCTATTGAATTCCGTAAAAATAAAATTACTCTCTTGTTAAGAGGACTCTTGATTTTTCCGAAGAAAACTTTACTTTCCTAAAAAAAAGTGCATAAGAGATGTAAGCACATTACGCTAAAGTTACCTCCCCGGTCAACATCCATGATCAAGGCGGAATTCGAATCTGCAACCCTGGCGTAACATGCTCCGCTTATCGGAGCCCTGTACTGCGCCAGCCTGGTCGCCAAAAGATTATTTATAAAATCACAGATAGATAATATAAATTATCTGTCTGTGATTTTATAAATTAACCGTTGTAAAATGCATTGAATTTACTAAGGCGTGTTTAATATAGAGTGTAAGAGGTAGTGCCACATTGCGTGCTTGCATTTAGACGAATTGGGTCGGCACGATCGGGAGGTACGAGGTCTCGCTTACACGAAACCAACGTAAAGTGACAGCTGTTCTGTCGCTTTTCATGCGTTGTGTAAGTAGCCGGTGGCCCATGGAGGCAGTAGGAGAAAGGAGGGCAGCACATCTGTATAACCTCTATGCGGTTGTCTATGGGCGTCGATAGTCATTAAAATGGCTCCCACTGCTCGACAAAGCTTGTGGTGTTCCTCTCTTCATAATATCCATCAGATTAACAATAAATTTAATATAGGTTTTGTTTTAAAATGAAAAAAAATATGTTTTTAAAATGAGGACGTCGTTTTATTGGTTTAATTCTCCAAAACCATTACGTATTGGAACACGTATTAAATTACTGATGCAGCCTCCAGGCAGCCTGGCTGATAGCCATAGTTAAAAGATTTATCGGCTGGTTGTCATGACGCTACACGGTGAAAATATTACTCATATTAAGATTAAGTTTTCTTTCCTATATGTACTGGTTGCCTGGGAGAAATTACTGCATAGTAATAAGGCCGCCTTTGTGGACATTTATGTATTTATTTGTTTTTGTGTAATGTTAAAATTCTGTATTGTACACAATAAAGAATATTTCATTCATTCATTCATTCATTCATTCATCCCTTTCTCTCTTGTCATCTGTGCCTAGCCATAGACATCATCCATGGAATGAGTATTCAGCGTAGACAGAGATTGTATTCTCTGTCTACGGTATTCAGTATACAGTCTATGAATAAACATAGACAACACATAATTATTATACTAAACATATCCATAGACTTCAGTAGTCATCAAAAGGTTCAGAATTCTCCGACTACGATGGGATATTATCCTTCTTCACCACATCCCCAAATAGAGCCAGTTTGAATTTACCCCAGTTAACGTCGCTACTCATGTTTAAACAAATTATAGCAACTCTATAAAATAAAGCACGGTATGAAAAGCGGAAGAAAAGGTTTTGGACAAGGAAAATAATTTGTCCGTATCGGACTATGGAAATTGTCTGTCACCTTGTCAAAATGGAAATTTTCAATAGAGACGTCATTTCCATGCGCCGCGTCGTCTGAGAAAATTGTCCATCGGCTTTAGACGTGGGCGGAGACATCGGAATAAACTAGAACAGAACGCTCTTCCACTTGTAATAGATATATTTTTGAGTAAATTCCATATATCGCTTTATGCAATACTTATTAACGGAGTTTTTATTCAGTTGGGCAAACACACTAAATATAAAAAGTAATCTTAAAGACCGTGTCATGTCCATCATAATTCTGACACTCGATCCATGGCCAGCTCTAATCCAAAACCTGAGTTTGAACAAACACCGAGGACTCTTAAGACAGACATTTGTCCAACCAACCAACCAACCGTCTAGTTGTTAATATTGGACTCAGATTTTCTTCGCAATGAAGTTACACAAAATATAATTGTACATCTACCAACAGAAGATTTATACTTATTGATTTACGAAGAAAAACTTAATGAAAGCAGTCATA
>LUGF01051260.1:314654-327665 GCA_001625245.1 Calycopis cecrops | reverse complement strand
ATCAGTTTTGTTCGTAATTTTTACCAAGACAAAATTTAAATTTACTAAATTAAAATAAAATAAATTGTGTTTCGTGCGGTGTGTAACTTTTTGGTGGCAATGGGCCAGCAAAAAGTCTCAATGGGAGAGGAAAGAAAGACAGAAACAGGTGCGTTCACCACCTATAAAGTCTATGCCAAGGACGTGAAAAAAAGGCGGACGGAGTCTCATGAAACAATAACTGAAGCGCCCATAGTAAGCTACACGTATACACAGACGACACACATTGACACAATAGTAAGCCAGCCAGCCCGCCATTACACAAATAAACAATTTTAATGCTTCAATCCTTTGATTATATACACGAGTATTATAATCACAGGCTTCAATCATTTCTTAGGTGACAATCCGTATTATTTTTTTTTTGTTTTAAAGTACATTATTATAAATTAACCTACGTAATCAATGCATCATCCTACACAAAGGTACTTTATACCCTTCTTGAAGCAATCAAATGAACACTTGGAGTAATAATTATAGTATAATTCCTCCAAGACTGAACAGGAAGCAACCATTTCTTCAAAAGATTTTTCAGTACTGCCTCTCGAGTATCGGTTATTATTTTCTTTATTAGTATTGATCTATGCTATATATCTAGGCTATCCATACAGTAGTTATCAGTCATTCCGACAGCTGCTACTATGATTCCGATGGGTTATCTTTCTTCACCACATCCCCAAATAGAGCCAGTTTTAATTTATCTAAGTTAACGTCGCTACTCATGTGAACAAATTATAGCAATTCTGTAAAATAAAGCACAGTATGAAAAGCGGAAGAAAAGGTTTTGGACAAGGAAAATAATTTGTCCGTATCGGACTATGGAAATTGTCTGTCACCTTGTCAAAATGGAAATTTTTAATAGAGACGTCATTTTCATGCACCGTCTGAGAAAATTGTCCATCGGCTTTAGACGTGGGCGGAGACATCGGAATAAACTAGAACAGAACGCTCTTCCACTTGTAATAGATATATTTTTGAGTAAATTCCATATATCGCTTTATGCAATACTTATTAACGGAGTTTTTATTCAGTTGGGCAAACACACTAAATATAAAAAGTAATCTTAAAGACCGTGTCATGTCCATCATAATTCTGACACTCGATCCATGGCCAGCTCTAATCCAAAACCTGAGTTTGAACAAACACCGAGGACTCTTAAGACAGACATTTGTCCAACCAACCAACCAACCGTCTAGTTGTTAATATTGGACTCAGATTTTCTTCGCAATGAAGTTACACAAAATATAATTGTACATCTACCAACAGAAGATTTATACTTATTGATTTACGAAGAAAAACTTAATGAAAGCAGTCATAGGGACTCCCGAGATGAATCTTATTAATATTATAAATGCGAAAGATTGTATATTTGTTTATTTGTTTGTTCACGCAAAAACTGCTGAACCGATTTTCATGAAATTTGACACACACAGAGAGTAACTTGGATTAACACATATAATAGTTTTTATACCGATAATATTATGTTCCTATGGCATGCCATGGGGTGATTTTCTATTTTCCACGGGATCGAAATTTACGCGGGTAATACCGCGGGACGCAGCTAGTAAAAACATAAAAATGTCATTTAATACACGTAGAACAGAAAGGCCCATATATCTAATATCTTTAAACGAGCAATTCTTGTATATTTATATATGTGTAATCAGGATCTCGGAAATGGGTCCAACGATTTTCATGAAAGTTACAGATTAGGGGTTTTTCGGCTCAAGGAATCGATTTATCAAGGTCCCAGGTTTGAGAAAAGCTCGGTTCTCAAAATATAGACATTTTAAAAACCGCGTTTTAAGAAACTAATATATAATATCAGCGCCATCTATATTATATTATATATAATTATGGTTTTTTTACTCCTCAATAGATGGCGGAATTCTTCGTATTTTATTTTTTATCCAAGCGAAGCTCGGTCAACCAGGTACTAATACATAATATCCAAACACCTAAACATCCCAACATACAAACATACAAACAAATAAACTTTATAATATATATTTATAATATTAATGTGATTAATCATGAAATAAATATAGAACGAAAAATAAAAACTAAGCACAGATCTGCACGAACTTCTTCTCGAACGAGTGGTCGACCACCACTTCGTCTTCCTACACGCGGCCTCCACTCTGCCCATCGGCGATGGATATGGGCAGCATGAGATCGGTTGTCTCGGCGTTCATTGTAGGAGACCAGTCCAGCAGTGGACCAATAAAGGGTGATGATGACTATGATAATGAAGTACTGAGCATTTCAACAAGAAAAGTCAATTACAATTTATTATCAGCAGTCCTATCATTAAATAAGGTTGTTTGGTAGATTGCTACTTAAGCAATAAGACCGCCTTCGCGCTCATAGTAGGTATGTGTGTATAAATTAAGATGTATTCGGTGTAATCCAACTAACTGTGCACAATAAACTATATTTTCTTCTTTTCTTTTCTTTTCTTTCTTTATATGTTTGGTTTCCTTAATTCAAAGACGAAAAATAAAAGTATAATGTTAGTCATTTTTAAGGCTTAAGAATGAGCAGTTGTTTTAGAGACTGCTACACCCATAAACAATTAACACGAACATAAAAATAAAAAAAAAATGCAAATGTAAATTAATTTTAGATATTATAAATTTTAAGTGTGGACAGCACAGCCCACATAACATTAAATACAACAAAAACAGTATTTATAGTAACATTATTAATAAATTTAATTATAATTTTATTTAGTTGTAATTATAATTGTTACGGATGTCTGTGGGCGTTGGTGATCACTTTACATCAGGTGAGCCAACTGCTCGTTTGCCTCCTATGCTATAAAAAAAATGTTTATATAATATTTAGATGCTATCGTATAATTAGATACTCACACATTCAATTAAACAATCACATTCTCGGAAATGCACACACACACACAAAGAGATCTAATAGAAACTTAATTTTCGAAAACTTCCCAATAAAATATATTATTTTAATACTTATCCCGGAAGTTATAAATTGTGAGACAGAAAGTAGCCTCTCTCTCTTATTCAATATAATATAATCCATATTAATATTATAAATGCCAAAGTGTGTTTATTTTTTGGTTTTTGTCCTTCTTTCACATCAAATCTGATCAACGGATCGAATCGATATTTAGTGTGGAGATAGTTTAAGGACTGAATAGTGCCGTCGGCTCCTTTTTATAGCGAACAACTACGCGAGCGAAGCCGCGTGTAACAGTTAGTAATTATATGTATATTCAAAACTCATCCAAGCATATCACCATCAAGTCATCGAGAAACATCTACATGGTGTTAGAACCAGTTTTATATTCAAGACTATTTTTAAGATATTTTCATCATCAAGAAGCTAATGCAAATAAAAGCTCATTTTAGAACTTTTATTTGCATTATCTTTATATCTGTTTTACATAGCACGTATTCACGATAAATAAACTCGTATTTATCTAAATGACTTCGTGGATGGAACGTGAAAATGAACCTGTAGTAACATAATTATAGTATCTCTTTTTTTTTATACCATGATGGTGGCAAAAAAAGCATTCGGCCCACCTGATGGTACGTGGTTACCGTAGCCTATGGACATCTAGTTCAGAGATGCCACCTTCTAGTCTTTGAATCTTTAAATAAATAAGAATAAAAATAAATAAGAAAATCTTTTAATCAATAAAACGCCACTGTTTTTGGATCTTTGAATAATTTTTTTTATAGCATAGGAGGCAATTATTTTTATTTTAAATCTTTTTACAATATATTATAATATTATACCTTATTATAATAATATAATATACTATTCCAGCGGCCTTGGTCCTGGCTTCTTGAGGGACTTGTGACTTGTAGATAAAATCTATATTTAATAATCCATATAGATTATAGGTACACCTATATAAAATATTGAAAGTACAGATACTTTCAATGTTTTATATAGATTTCGAAAAGGCTTTATAAGCTTCGTTTAGGTTCGCTATACGATTCAAAATATAATCCTCTCATTAAATCGGAAACCCATCGGATTATTATAAAACAAAGAACGGCTAAATTCATTATCTCACTTACCACGACTATTTGCAACTTATAATTGCCTTACGTTCCACAGCTTGAGAATAATTAGTTCCTTGGGAACTAAACTGGGGTCTAAATTAGTTTCAGAAGTTTAGCCATTATTAATGACATAAAATAATAATTACCTTTTACCTTTTTTTTTTAACGGTCTTTTGCCCACCACTCGTTCCCGCCGCTGCTACTCCTGTGTCGCCAGGATCGACGGCGGCAACCACAGTTGACCCTTTGATATGATCGCAGGGAGCCCGAGGGAAAAGCTAAATCTGTCTTGGGACCCGCAACCAATTTAATCAGAAGAAAGTAGGAGGAGTAGGAATTCCAATTTCCCTAGCCAAATGCGTAAAACATTAAAATTGCAAAAGTGTATGCGCCAAAACAAATGACTCTATTTCCTAATTCCTCTGTTCCAATGCCCTGATAGTACGACACGTAGTTATACACAGCTAAGTAAAACAGCGCCATTTTCCGGGTATTCAAAAAAAAATATTAGAAAAAATGTAGCCTCTCTTATACAAAATATATATTCAAAACTCATCCAAGCATTTTATAATAAAGTCACCGAGAAACATTTATTTGATGTTATTCTATATTTATATTCAAGACAATATTTTCATAAACGTTTATTTTAAAACATTTATTTGCTTTCTCTGTGTTAACTCTATGATATACAAAATACGTGCGTATTTTGTATAAACTAAGTACATCTAAATGACTTCGTGGATACAAAAGACCAGTGGCTGATTCAGAGCCAATGAGTGATGCAGCGTTGCTATTGAGATTATTATTTTTTTATGGTATAGGGGGGAAACCGAGCAGTCGGAGAAATTTTCAAGATTACCGACGCCCGTAGACATCCACATAAAGGCTATACAAACGTGCTGCCCTCCTTTCTCCTCCCATTTCCCAGGGCCACCGGCTACTTACACACCGCACGACAACACGACAGCACAGTTGTCACTTTACGCCGGTTTCGTGTACGGCTTAATTTATTTTTATAAGATTAATCCAGGACTTAGAAACAAAGTCTAACTTCGAAGTCAGAATCCGAGTATTATATCGTCTTGACGTTCACTGAAAGAGTCTTCACCCCACAGTAGAGCTACAAAAGTAGATTATTACGGTGAACTAAAAAATAAATTTTTGTATTCAAACACAGTTCTTATTCAGAACAATGAAATTATATAATTGCTCATTTAATTGTTATTTTACAAGAGGAGAATGTACATTTACTTATTTACGTAAATAAATTTGGTCTTTAATTAAA
Organism: Calycopis cecrops; assembly: GCA_001625245.1. NCBI lineage: Eukaryota > Metazoa > Arthropoda > Insecta > Lepidoptera > Lycaenidae > Calycopis > Calycopis cecrops. Next base: position 322,295 of record LUGF01051260.1, on the reverse strand, counting down.
TTTTCATAAATTTGAAGTCCTTTAGTTTTAGTATCTTCACAACATAATATTATTACAAATGGACCAGGCTTTCGGAGCTTTTCGTTTATTTAATAATCCTTATAGGACAGATGTTCAACCATTGTTCACGCTAGAGCGTGACGGAGAATCTTTAATTAACAAGTGAAAGAGAGACGGACGATAGTACCTTCCCGAACTGCAATAGCCTTATATGGTAATGGGCATGTTTTTGCTTCGGGATGTATATTCGTCACTGTCCACGTTTCCGTTTGAACACAGCGCAACACTGGTTCGCCAGCGACCGGCCATTCTGTATCCTGCTTTCGGCTCGCTTGCACCCCTGCATGTATGCTCCTGCGCAGGCAGCTTTTAACAGTGTTTCCAGTGCTTATTGTGCTCAAGTTAATTTATTAATGCTGCTAAACCTATGCGTAAACTATCTTTGCTTGTCGGCTCGCACGGACGCACGCACACACACACACACACATACACACGACACACACACACACATACACACACACACATGAAGTTTTGCTCATATTTGTTCCGGCTGCATTACTTCCAATCCCCTTGTTTCTTGTTAGTCCGCTCACGTACCACTAATTACTCTGTGGTAGACTAGACACGGTGTTGTTACGGAAATGCATACACTATAACTTCAACACGACGTAGTGCTACGCCGCATTACAGGCAAATTGAGCTACTAAGACCGGGGTGGTAGTTTCGTGTCGTACGTGAGTTTCCATTGGCCCATCGAGACGAGTGAGTGAGTCACGCATCAGCATATGCCGATGTTGACGGTGGTTCCTAGTCACCGAGTAGCTCCGAGCGCTCGTTTGTTTCCTTATCCTGTAAATATGTGTGTATGTTTACACTTTCACGTGAAAACTACTTAACCTAGCCTTAGCACATTACCAAGGGCCAGGACGTTTCGTGTTGTTTGACAGCTTTCTGTAGCCAAATTGCGAAGGAAGAGGAAAGGTGGAGAACAAAATCTGCATAACAGTTACACGGATGATTATAGGCGTCGGTGATCAGCAAAACTACCGACTGCTCATTTGCTTTATAGCATCTATTAAGTACCTAGCTATCTATAAATATTTAGGTAAGAGGTAGTGCCACACTGCATGCTTGCATGCAGTCGAATTGGGCCGACACGACCGGGGAGGTACCTCTCGCTTACACGAGACTGGCGTAAAGTGACAGCTGTGCTGTCGCGTTTCGTGCGGTGTGTAAGTAGCCGGTGGTCCATGGAGGTGGGAGGAGAAAGGAGGGCAGCGCATCTGTATAGCCTATAGAGGCTAATGTTGTTGAGGCGGATGTTTGTGGCATCGGTAGTCATGAAAATGGCTCCGGCTGCTCGTTTGCCCTCCTATATCATAAAAAAAAAAAGTTTATTTAAAAACTTATTAGTATAGGTTATATTAAACAGGTATTGTTTATCCGATGGAGGCACACTTTTGATCATCTGTTAAATTACATTATAACAATCAGTTTCGATTTAACCATCACATGGAGTAACATCTTACTCCATGTTGTGCAAGTGCCGGCACGACCGGGGAGGTAACCTTTACCGCACTTACGTCGCTTATGTACGTTGCGTAATTCTTCAGGATTAAGTTTATTCTGAAAGAACGGCAATCAAGTAACGCTGACACACGCAGCATATTCCCGTAATCATATTTTTGGAAAGAAAATTTTCCTGCGTAAGAATCAGGAGCCCCTCAACAATAAAGTACCTAATTTTATTTTTACAGAATTCTATAGAGCGTTGTATGCCATTATGTTTTTATTTGAGAAGAGGGCGCGTAATAGGACTTGTTTGAGATTTTCGGGTTTGTTACACATTTTGTACCTTACGGGTTTCAACACAATAAAATATTTACTAAAGGGACTAGCGAAAAAGAGGAAAAAGATAATACTTGTTGAGATCACGAGCCGGCTGACCACGCCTGGTGTAACTGGACTATCATACCATTTGAATAAAGGAATTAGGAAATATATACCACAGTAGATACCTAATGTATCTATTTCCTAATTTCTCGATTGTGCCTGCTTGATAACGGTCTCACCGTTATGAAAGTGTTATGAAACTAAAGAGACAAGACAAATATGTTTTAAAAAGTAAACGCATATTATATTCTTACGTCGTTTCAAATAAAAAAGGTAGATTCAGTTGGCCGCATTCCGAGACTAACAACGAGTTCAGTTACTTTATTCCGTTTCTCCTTGCCTAGCTCAGATCAAAGGTGTTGTGGGGATTTTTCAATTGCTAGTTGAAAGTAATTCTAATAAAGTCAGAAGTCAGAACCTACCTGTAAGTAACTACATGAGTCGGATTGTCATCCCATTTGAATACATATTTACGAAATAAATACATTAGTTTTACCTAAATGTCCTACACAATTGGTACTATAGAGAGATGGCCACCGTAGGCAAAATTTAGGCTAAACGAGATTATATTTGTTTCATGAGAGTGCGAGTGCGAGTGCGCGTGTGCGTGTGCGTGTGCGTGTGCGCGCGCGCGCGCGCGTGCGTGCGTGCGTGCGTGCGTGAGTGCGTGCGTGCGTGCGTGCGTGCGTGCGTGCGTGCGTGCGTGCGTGCCGAGCCCGACACTGTACCCAATGAACCACCCGGGCCCCTGGGTAGTGGTAAGGTATTCCCTTGAATACAAAAAAAAAGGTTTTGGAAAGACTTTATTTTAATCATGTAAAACCCCCGCAAAATCTGACAATAATTTAACTTTTGATAACATGAACTTGAATGAAAGAGATATTCGCACTTCAACCTTTAATTCTCTAATGCCAGTTCAACGTCTGAACGTATCCTTTTATACATTTTATTTTAGTTTATTTGTTTTAGTTTATTAGTAAACCAACAGCGAATACAGTAATGCTTATTAATTAACATAGGACATATAGTATGGCCAATAACAGGCTTACCTTATTTAACTAGACGTTAATGTTATTAATTTAATTTAAACAATTCTTCGGTCAATACGCCCAAGATATTTTAAAAAATAAGCACCTATAGGAATACATACGAATACATCTCAATATACATACATATAGCAAGCAATGTTATAGTAAAGTTAAGTAAAAGAACCACCTGGCCACCTGGGCGCTAAAGTAAATCATTATTTTAGCGCCCAGGTGGCGCCACTGGACATAACTAGTAAGAGTCAAATTAGCAACTATACTATTAACAAATTAAATACTATTTACATTATTATCTATTAACAATTGAATATCAATCAATTAAATCGTGGGAAATATTATAAAGAATATTGTGACGACAACAGACATGAATAATAAGAGTCAAGTTAATAACTACCTATACTATTTACATTATTATCAATTATTATATTATTTAACAATTAAATATCAATTTATTTATTCGTAAAAAATATTATAAAGAATATTGCGGCGACAACAATCATCACCAAAAAAAAGTGACTGTGACAGTCATCGGTCCAATCTAAGCGGTAATAACAATTGCATAATCGGTTTCCGGATCATTCATGACTTGTAAAGTTTTCGGGGTATTTTCATAGCAGTCACTTGAACATTCCACCAAGTCGTGTTCGATAACACAATTTGTATATTTGCATTCAGTTTGATCATTCCTCATATTCGTCCGCGTTTTCATCACTTCTTCAGTGAACGTTGCTTTGATCGGCAACACATACGTGGTATTTGATTGTTTACGTACCACAACGGATTTTTTAAGTAAAGGGTCTATTTCCAACGTTTCATTATCTTTCTCATTTTTGTAAAATCCTTTTGATGCACGAAGATCTCTTTTTGTTTTAATCAATGCAACTATAAGCCCTATTATTACTAGAATTAGAAATACAAACGAAACGACAATTAAGACCATTGCGTATTCTGGTAAGTTATAAAAGTTTGAGGACATCGTCATGCTTGTTGTATTTGAAATTGTATGTTTTAATAGTTGTCTGGTCAGCGTTGGACTGTCGATGATTCTGTGCCTGAAAATATTATTAGTTTAATAAAAAAGATACTTTCACTGCCCCTACTTTCTTCTCCCACCTCCATAAGTCAATAAATAAACATTTAATCATTTAATTTGTAAAAAGTTAAATATATTATATGATATGATATAATGTGATGTGATGTGATGTGACGTGACGTGACGTGACTTGACGTGACGTGACGTGACGTGACGTGACGTGACGTGACGTGACGTGACGTGACGTGACGTGACGTGACGTGACGTGACGTGACGTGACGTGACGTGACGTGACGTGACGTGACGTGACATGACATGACATGACATGATATAATATAATACCAATTTTTTATAGAAAAGAAAAACAACTCGACGGTCTACTAGTTTCGATGTTTAGTTCTCATCATTACTGACATTCTTAGAAAGAGGTAGTGCTACACTGTATGCGTGCATGTAGCTGAATATCTTTACAATATACTAGCACCGCCTCGCGGTTTCACTCACCCGTCGTCGCGCAATGTTATACAGGGTTCACTGTCCCCGTAAGGTCCGTGGAAATCGTTGCGCTTCTTGAGTTTATAGATGAAGTCATATACGACGTATGAATCTGTCATATTCCTGAGATAAGCGTATTCGAACAAACAAATTAATCAACTTTATAATATTTTATAATTAAATACAACATTGTAATATATAACCATTTTAGCAGATTTTATTACAACGTGAAACATTCGTGTAAGCTTAAGAAAACATTAAAGTTCAAAGGAGACGTTTCATTTTTGTATGGACATTTGGCCTCCATGATGTACAGTTGTGAGCAAGTTTCTAAAAATATACATAGCAGCAATCAACTTACAATTTTGTTTAAAATTACCTCGTTTTTGGGTTCACGAAGTGTTTAAAACCCATACATTGGAGTACTAACGTCAACTTGACAGTTCGTCGTCTAACATTTGATCGTAAATAATGAGATTGTTTTTATTTTTGAACCAAATGACCAAATCAAATACAAATGTGTTTGTATTTTTAATGTGATAGTCAATTTTTTGCCGATCTACAGCTTTATGTACATCATGCGGGCCAGAAATGAAACGTCTCCTTTAACGGAACAAACTAATTTAAGTGATTAACAAATGGTGGCAAATTTTGGAAAACAAAGAATGGAAATAACAAATAAGTGTAGAACACACAACTCAAGTTACTAGATCGAGTTTGAATTTTTCAAGTATAAGTTAAGTAAGTATAAGTTTTACTTAAACAATAAAATTTTGCCCTAGCTTGCATTCTTAAATTACCTTTTTAGGTACAATTTAGATTGTAAAATATAAACATTATTTATATTCGTTTCATTATTAGAAATTTAAAAGTATACAGATAGGTAATGAAAGTATTCAACTAAGTATACATACCCCTCATACACACAGATAGTTTTAGATATGAATTCGCTCATTTTTATTTACCGCCTAAAACAATCAGCATTTATTTTCAAATTTTTCTATTTTTGAAATCTAACAAACACAGTGTCACATCCAAGGCACATAACGCTAGTGTCGCCATTTTGAAATTCATAATAATATATTAGTAAAGCATTATTTCAAAAACAGGAAAATGGCGCAGGTGTGTCGGTCGGTCATCGCTAGGCTCGCCAACCGTCCCGCTATATGCGGGACGTTCCGTTCCTGAGACCCTTCAAAATAGTTTCAGCTCAGGGTGTGGGACTAGGGTTGCCAAAAATCAATAAACCGGACACAGGCTCAAATTTAGCCGCACGTTCTGCCCTGAAAGCCTGACACTCTAGGTTTTTAAAGACTGTAAAGAGCCGGACATGTCCGCCTAAATCCTGACACCTGGCAACCGTGTGTGGGACGCTAAATATTGCGCTTTTCTGAATCAGCTACAAACCCATCGTGCATCTACACACATCGATTGTGTACGACCACTAATACTCATTCAAAAATTAATTTATATTTTAGTCCTATTGTTTTACTTATTATTTATGTTTTTTGTCTGGTCTAATCAAAATCCAAATAAAAATAATAGTCGGATTCAGAATAGAATTCCGTAAAAATAAAATTAGGTACTTTATTGTTGAGGGGCTCCTGATTTTTACGCAGGAAATTTTTCTCTTCGTCGATTGAGAGTGGACGTGCAGACTGCAGTTGAAAAATGACATTCTCGACGAACGAGGACGTGTATACATTTTAAGATTTATATCAAATGGAACCACTTATCTGGAACCCTAAGCATCAATACCATAAAGATAAGAAAATACATAATCTACATTCTACACATTTTTTAGGATAAGTCGATAATTTGTAGTTAACCTATTTTGAATCAAATGGCCACGTCACCGGGCTGTATCTTATAAACCTTGATAGAAAGACAAAATTTTCACAAATTATATATTTTTGTTGCAACTATAACAACAAATACTAAAAAATAGAATAAGTAAATATTTAGGGGGGCTCCCAGACAACAAACGTATTTTTTTGCCATTTTCATAGTTAATTTGTCATACTACCACATCAAAATAATACTATAATAGTAGTGCGCATACTCGTGGAAATAATAATCGTTTTTGTTTCATCTAAATCGGGCCAAGATTACCGAAGTTATAGTGTTGTAAACTTACACCTTTTTGAAATTTGTGGGTGACGTGTGGGCCCTACACTGGCCGAGCGCACTCGCCCAACGTGTGGACGGTAGCACTCGCCTGGTGACCACTCGTCGACGCTGGCACTGGTGACCACTCGGCCAACGTGTATTGGCGGCATTAAAGATTTTCAAGTATCTTGCTTCGGTATTAACTTTAATAACATAGAGTACGTACTTGCTATAAACTACCTATTTATCTAACCGGCTTTGTGGAGACAAATAAATCGTTAAGAATATAAAGAGGCTAGTTAAGAATCTAGTAACGTTCTGCTAATACGTCAGGAAGACATGCTACTGAGATTAATGTAGTTTTAGTAAGAAGCAGTGCCACACTGCAAGCTTAAAGGTGTAAAGGCGTAAAGTGACAGCTGTGCGTTCGTCGCGTTTCGAGAAAGGGGGACAACGCGTCTGTGTAGCATCTATGCGGAAGTCTACGGGCACTGGTAGCCGTGACAATGGCTCCGACTGCTCGTTTGCCCCCCTTATGACATTAAAGGGTCCTCCTTCCTTTTCCTTCTCCTACCTCCATAGGCCACCGGCAGCCGGCTACTTACACACCGCACGAAACGCAACAGCACGGCTGTCACTTTACGCAGGTCTCGTGTAAGCAAGCTTGCAGTGTGGCACTACCTCTTATTACAACTAAAACTACTACCTGTGCCGAACTTGAAACAAACTGTTCGGTTTTTTTTTCGCGTGTGAAGGTAGGTGGTGGTAGTGTGGCACTACCTCTTGCTATGGGTGGTGTTGATGATGGGATGATGATTTTTGTGTCGATCTGGTCGCTTTCTTCCATCTAGAGGCAGATGATGAAGTAAAAAATATTCATCTGTGAATGAACAAACTCCTGAAGATGACCTACTATTATATATTTGTATTCAACTACAGTTGTATTGGGCGCGTTTAAATTATACAAAACCAATTATTAAGATCGTAATTTTTTAGAAAGAGAAAATTTTCTCTCTGTAAATACATTTATATATATAATTAAATAAATTAATTGCGTATCTCAAA
>LUGF01051260.1:295711-307066 GCA_001625245.1 Calycopis cecrops | reverse complement strand
TCGGTCAAACAGTCGTCGCCTCGTCGGTCAAGCAGTAGTCGCCTCGTCGGTCAAACAGGCGTCGGTTGGATGTGACAATATACGTACCTACGCGTGAATTTAATGTTTCGCAATGTTTTATTAATTGATTAGTTGCATTAGTTGCATTAGTGAAGATATAGTAGTGTATGCAACTACATATAACACGGGTATTAAAACACTCGTTAACTATTTTGAAACTCGCTTCGCTCGTTTCAAAAACTCTCACTCGTGTTTTCATATCCTTCATTATATGACAGTTGCATAAACTACTATTCTGTAAATCTACAGTAATACTAGCTTCGCTCGGCGGCTCACTAGCGTTAGTTTCGTTACCGTGGAAATATCGAGATGAAAATAGATGTCAGTCGATTCTCAGACCTGAGGATGAAAATGAAAATATTCTTTATTGCGCACATTATAGACAGTAAAAGCAATACAGTACATGTTACACTATGGATGCACACAAAGGCGGCCTTATTACTTTACAGCAATTTAGGTAGCAATTTAGGAGTATGGTAACTAAAGTTGTGACACGAGAATTTTATCTATACTAGTATTATATTATATATTATATCTGTAGACTTTTACACACCAGGTTAGTCTAGCCCCGTGTTAAGTACCGTAAGTACTTGTGTTACGGGTACTAGACAACGGAATGTATTTAATATGTTTTATAAATTTAATGAATTTTATATATTTAAGATTTTTATTATAGAAATACATATAATACATATATAAACATCCATGAACAAGGCGGGATTCGAACCCGCGAACACTTGCGCAACAGGCTCCACTAATCCGAACCCTATACCACTGCGCCAGCCTGGTTGTCAAATATAAATTCTTGAGATCACAGATACAAAACTATATTATTCTTAGATCTGTAATAGATTTTTTATAGATTTTTGAAATCTTCTTTAACGGCGTTTGTCTGGTGAAAGTATTACGAGTCCGTGTAAGGCAAACATGCTAGACTTAGGACAGGAGAGGGGAGCTAAGTCTTGGCAACTAGGCGGCGCGCGTAGCGCCCACGAGTAACAGCCTCAAGTTAGCGTAGCTTTACTTTCCTGTTTTACGTAAAGCATTTAATGATATTTTTATGTTTTCACTTCTGCTATGTCTGCATTCATTTTGTTTTTGTTCATAATGTAATAAATGTAGAAATAAGTGTAGATATTGTAATTTCTATTACAATTAAATTACATTTTTTGTGTAATTTAACTGCGTATATCTATAAGTTTACTTTATATTTAGTTTTTGTACCAAACCTAATCAAAACTTGCTGATTACAAATTAGCATTTTAGAAACAGTCTTGCATTTTACGTAAAAAATAATTACGAGTAGAATTGTGTTGTGGTTTATTCCGATGTCTCCGCCCACATCTAAAGCCGATGACAATTTTCTCAGATGGCGCATGGAAATGACGTCTCTATTGAAAATTTCTCCCTTGACAAGATGACAGACAATTTCCATAAGGACAAATTATTTTCCTTGTCTAAGAGAGTTTATTCCGCTTTTCCGTCTTATTTTACAGAGCTGCTACCGACTCTCCGCGGTTTCACGGAATTCTAAAAACCATAACATTGGCTTCGATATCGATTATAGATCACGCCTCAAGTATTCTTTAAAAAATATACAATGTACATTTGACTTTCTTATGATTTTGTTATACCTATATACAGTTAAAATAGTCTAGAATAACATTTAAGTACCTACCTATTGTTATAATATAGAATAAGAGAGTATATCTACCGACATACTGCTATGCAGTTTGGTAGAAGAGTGATGTAGTATTTTTTTGTCCACTGTATGAATAAATAAATTTAAAAAAAATGTTTCGATTCAGTGGAAATATCGAGATCAAAAATATTTTTTGACCGATTCTCAGATCTACTCCACATGTGCACACAAAATTTCATGAGAATATTAAGTTAACTTTGATAAATTAAAAGTGGCTGTATTTGAGGATGGCGGAAGAAAGATAACCCATCGGAGTCAGAATCGGAGCAGTCGAAACTTTTAATAACTACTGAAGTATATGGATAGCATAGAGGTTATACCGATACGTGGGGAAATCATCTGTGTCCTTCCTCCTTTCTTCTTCATGGGCCACCAACAATTTACACACCGCACGAAACTCTACAGTACAGCTGGCACTTTACACTAATATCATGTCAGCGAGAGGTACCTCCAGGTCCAGCAGCTACAACAATACCTCCTAATAAAATTAACACGTAGAATAGTTTTTTTCTCATGCGAAGATAAGTAAGAAAAGTGCGCGATCCAAATTGGCGGTGACGGTTGATCGAATAAATTTCTTCTTACTAAGGAAAATATTAGATTTCGAAACACAATTTATTTATTAATCTAATTTAGTAGATGTAAATTGTCTTTTGTTAAAAGTTACGACTCAGAAGAGCCTTCGTTAATTCACACCTGAATTTTCTTTACTTCATCACCTGGCTCTAAGCTGGAAGAAAGCGGCTCAGGTCGAAAAATATAAGCTCCTGATGTCTGCGAAAAACTTTAATGAATTAACATGAAAACGTTGAATAGAGGATTTAAATAAAAAATCAGTAATTCCGATCCCATATCTTTTGCCAACTCGATATATCAAACCAATCGAACATATTTCTTATATTTCACATTGCCAATTATGAAATTCCAGACATTTCGTCTCAAAGCGAAAAGATCAAAGTGTGAAGATTCAAAAACCTTATATAAAATAACAATTTTACACGGTTTTATTTACGCACATTCCCGGCACGTCTGCTTTCCTTGATAAATAATTTATTTGTTCAATAACATTTTCTTTAATTTAATTTAATTTAAATTAAAGCTATAAATAAACACTACATTATTCTCTGCAACGTTTCTTCGTTACTCAGTAGCAGACGCACCTCTCAACCAGCCACTATATTTATATATGCATTTGTCTCCGCGAAGCCATTTACATAACTACTTTATTTATAGCAAGAACGTGCTCTAAAGTCTCAATACATAATACTGGTGCCGAACTTGAAAGTGTTTAAAGTGCACTTGTCTTGAATATTAAACTACTTTTAGTTTAAGTGTCAGTTTACGATGAGATTGCACGGAATAGATTTGACAATGAGAGTGCTCTTCCACGTATCTACATACGTTTTTCTGCTCATCTCCTTACCTGCTTATTTATACCTATATTTCTTCTAAGACTGCAACAGGAAGCTGACAATAAGATCTACTATATGGCTACCGACTTCCAACAAAATCGTCGGTTTCAAAATTGCTGTTTTTAGATCGTCAGATCAACCTTGCGAGAGCTTCCCGTGCGCTGCTGCGGCCTGTGCTGCAATCCGGGCTACCGTTACGCACCAAATTGGGGATCTACAAGACGTATATCCGTTCGCGCCTCACCTACGCCGCTCCCGTTTGGTACGCGTTAGCCTCGCCTTCTCATAAGAAGCGGTTGCAAGCGCAACAAAACCTAGCTCTCAGAGTTATCACAGGGGCGGGCCGATACGTGCAGAATTGCACTATCGCGCGTGATTTGGGGGTGGAGTCTGTGGGTGAGTTTGTGGCCCGTATGTCTACTGCCATGTTCTGCACGGCGGACAACGGACCACATGCTCACCTGCGTGGCTTCGCGCCCCTGCATGCGCGACCTCCGGACGGACGGGCATACCCTCGAGAACTCTGCGCTCGCGACATACCAGCGACCGATGGGCAGCCGGGCAGCAGTCGGGCTTGCAGGACAAGAGTCTTACCATCTCATACCTTCACAAGCACTGAACACACCTAACACACTACACACCACACCTCGCTGTAGCCGTAGTGCTACATAGTAGCAGCGTATTGCTGCAAGCATGCTTTTTGCATGCCCCAGGGCAGCTATAGCCCATTCCCCCACCCAGACCACCCATACACCTCCTTCCAAGAGGTGTCCCCATCACCGAGGGGTAACTCCCCCTCGCGAGCACTGACCCGGGCATGAGGCTTGCCTCGAGGCCCGTAGACCTTCTTCAGCCTTCCCGGCTGAGAAGAAGAATCCGACTGACTGCTGTTTTTATTTGCGAGATAGCCGTGCGAAGCCTGGGCGGCGAGCCAGTTTATAATTACAACAATGGAACGCTCGTGCTCATATTTGTTCCGGCTGCATTTCCTCCAAGCCCCTTGTTTGTTTCTTGTTAGTCCGCTCACTTACCACTAATTACTCTGTTGTAGACTGGCTAGTTTTGTTACGGAAATGCATTTACCATACATCAGTAAGTGGTAGTGCCATGCTGCAATGCTGCATTGCATTGCAGCCTCTCGCTTATACGAGACCGGCGTAAAGTGAAAGTTATGGTGTCACGTTTCGGTGTGTAAGTAGCCGTTGGCCCATGAAGGTGGAAGGAGAAAGGTGGACAGCGCATCTGTATAGCCTCTATGCGGATGACTATGGGCATATGGGCGTTTGTAGTAATGAAAATAGCTCCGACAGCACGTTTGCCACCTTATACCATAAAAAAAAAATGAGCTTGGAGCGGGCAGAACGACCAAGGTAGTAGGCTTTAGCTCATATTATGGTATCGTCTGAAAGACAGATCTGTACGTTGCGTGCTGCTCGTGAGTTAAAGGGGTGAAAGAGCCCATCTGCATATGTCGATATTAACGATGGTTAGTTACAATGTAGCTCCTAGTGCTTGTTTGTTTCCCTATCCTATAAAAAATGTCCGTATGTTTGTTACGCTGGCCCAATGGCGGAGGAAAAGGGAAGGTGGACAACTACTGCATAGCAATTACACGGATGATTATTAGCGTCGGTTATAATCAACAAAATGTTTCGACCACTCATCTGCTCATATATACTATCTATTAAGTGAACAGGAAAATGGCAACTTTTTATTCGTTATTGAATTAAAATAATAATTGAACTTATTGAAATGTTGTTGATATACATATAATAATTATTTAAGTAACTAAAATCATCCTATAATATGTTTAATGTTCACTCATAACGATGATTGAACTCATTAAAAGAGCCTTTTGGAGTCGGAAAGTCAAATCAACAACAATATTTTATCAATGTAATATTTTCACTGCGTAGCCTCATGACAACCAGCCGATAAATGTTTTAACTGATAACGAGCTGACTGGAGGCCGCAGTAATGTGCTTTATTACGTGTTCCGATAGGAATGGCAATTGCTTAAATTAGACCAATTAAACGACGAACGCAGTTTGCATCAATTTAGCAACACTTATATTAATAGATTATCTGTATATATATTTGTGTACACGAGAATAATTCATTCATTTATAATTGGTATGAATAATAATAATTAATCTTTATTCATACATCCAAGGCCTACATTTTAAAAGTTAGTAGAAATTTAGTCATTAAAGTAATACTTAATAAATTCATGTTAATGATACTTGTACAATGTTTGCTTATATAAAAGATTTAAACTAACACATTTATAAGATGGTTCAGTATTGGTACATCTATTATTATCGCCAATAATTGTTCAACTGCTTATGTATAGCATTATTTAGCCTTTTAAGAAGTATGAAGGTAAAAAATTAGTAAAACAAAGTTAGTATTGTTTTTGTAGGAGTTTCAGTGTAATTGTGGTTTGACACGTAGGCTAGAGCTGTTGAAATACCTCTTATGTACACACAATTCCAACTGACTGCTACGAATATTATCAAATATATTCTAATCATACAATTAAAACAAGCTAGCTCATAATTTGTTGATCCATTTTATCTATATTAATAGTATTAGAATGTCAAGTTTCTAAATCTGTTTGTTTGACCTTGTTTGAAAAGGGCAATCTTCGGGAATACTGATACAAACATGAAAAATGATTTACCAACAGATGGCTATTCAGTAGTACCACAGGCTATTATTTATTATGATAAAGTTTATAACTTTGTTAGTTTGTAAAAGGGCGTATCTTCTATACATATAATAAATCTGTAGAAGGGTCAATTCTGTACATTGAAAATATTGAAAAAATAAATAGCAGGGGGTGTTACTGGATTGATACCAAACCCAAATATGCGATTAAGCGATTAAAAAAAATTTTGTCTGTCTGTCTGTCTGTCTGTATGTTCAGGCATCACGTGAAAACTAACGGTTCGATTTCGATGAAACTTGGTATAATTATACCTTATTATCCTGGGCATAAAATGGAATACTTTTTATCCTGGAAAAATACGTAGAAAAAAAAAATCCATCCACGCGAAGACCGACATCCGCGCGGACGGAGTCGCGGGCGGAAGCTAGTAATAAATATCTTCGTGAATACTGAGATCATGATCATTCTTTTACCAGTAGGTATCTAAACGAATCATTAGTAAAATTAACGACATTTTTTTATAGGATGAGGGGCAAACGAGCAGATAGTAAATGACTACACATATACATCTGCATAACTCGAGGCTTTGCAGGCGCTTTGCCGGTCTTTTAAATAAAAGTTAGCTCTTTTCTTGAAGAACCCCAGGTCGTATAGGTTCGGAAATACCGACTGTGGCGACAGCTGGTTCCATAATAATGTTGTGCGTGGTAAGAAATTTCCCCAAATTAAAACAATTCTCGTCACATTTCGGCATTGGAAAAGTTATTAGCAAGACATTTATCATAATTTAGAAAAAAGTTGAATGTAGAGCAAAATAACTTGGAACATGAAGTTAATGTAGTAATGGCTCTTTAAAGACCACGCATTTCTTGGCCGAAATAATGCTACAGTGAATTTAAAAAGGAGCTTTTTTGGGTTCAAATCAACTCATCTTAAAAACAATATTTTGGCGACCAGGCTGGCGCAGTACAGGGCTCGGAGAAGCGGAACATGTTGCGCCAGGGGTAGCGGGTTCGAATTCCCCGAAAAGGTTGAGTACCCCTGCTTTTGGGTCGCTTACATCGCTTATGCACTTTGCATAACATTTCAGGATCGTGTTCATTGTTAAGTAACGCCAATCAAGTAACGGAACTGAGAAACACAACTTTTTCCCGCAATAATATTTTTCGAAGGAAAGTTTTCTTCGGAAAAATCAAGAGTCCTCATAACAAGAGAGTAATTTTATTTTCACGGAACTCAATAGAGCGTGTCGTATTCCATTGTGTTGTATTGCGTAAGAGGGGATTTAACAGGGCTTGTTCTGTACAAGTGTTTTCGTGTTATTTTCTCTAAATCACCGAATTCGTTTATAAACCGCATAATTCGTTTTGCTTGTATTATTAAATGATTATTCGTTATAGCAAAGTGACGTCGTTCTAAGTTGTTAGCTAAATGTGTGCCGTAACCGTCTAGAGACGGTTGCGGCACGAATTTTTCAGGCGAATTAGTTATAAGTTGATAATGATTTTTCCAATGATCTACATATAATTTACTAGTTTTCAGATTTATTCCTATATATTATGTGCTATAAGTTCTTACTTCTTGCCAAATTTTACAACTCCAGGTCAACGGGAAGTACCCGATTAATGTAGCTTTTCGACAAAGTGCGTTTTCATACAAAATTTGTGCATAATTGGCTATAACTTTTATTTCGTTAACTTAGAAGTGTGATTTTTTCAAGGCATCAAGACGTAACTGACCTTCGTATTTGACAAAAATTTCAGCTTAATCCCTTTACGCGTTTTAGAGAAAAAGGTCTTGAAAATCATGCATTACGTTTGGAATGTTCTTCCCATTCATACGGAACCCTCGGTGTGCGAGTCGGACTCGCACTTGGCCGGTTTTTTTCAAGCTTAGCACTGTTCAGCGCAATAGGTTTTCCTTACATTTCTTGCCACGAACTTCCCAAGTTTTTTGTAACAGGAAATTGTAAGAATTACACCCACGTGCCTTATTTGTTCCTGGGATATCATGTGAGCTCCGCCAGTGTAAATAATCTCTTTCACGTCGGATTACCGTCTCGGTGGGGTACGAGGAGGAAACTGCGTGACATGTGCGGCAAATAATGTAATATACCGCCAGTCTTTGTCTGTAAGCTAAGCTCACACATAAATTTGTAAATTTTCAATTTATTTTAATTCGACGTTAATCCAGTATTTTTTAATTTCGGGATATCTGTACAGAAAACGCGTCTAAAAACCTGCCTCTTAATTTAGGAGGTAGTGCCACGCTGCGTGCACGAATGTAACCGAATTGGGCCGGCACGATAGGGGAGGTACCTCTCGCTTACACGAAACCAGCGTAGAGTGACAGCTGTGCTGTCGAATTTCGTGCATAATAGCCGATGGCCTATGGAGGTGGGAGAAGGAAGGAGGGAAATGCATCTGTTTATCTCTATGCCGATGTCTATGGGCGTCGGTAGTTATAAAAAAATGGCTCCGACTGCTCGTTTGCCCCTTGATACAAATGCAAACAATAATATATTGTGATAGTAAACATCAAATATTAATAATCATCAATAACTGTTCTTGTGTATTGTTAAAATTTTTGTATTATACACAATAAAGAGTATTTCATTCATTCATTCCTTCATCAACATATGTTAATATTCACACCACCAGAGGACAAACGCTGCATGAAAACCAAGGACATTAATCCTAGTTATAATTATCTGTGGCGCACTTGAAGCAATCTGCGCAGTAATTTTTGCGTTAAAGAATAACAAACCTTCTCATTCGTTGAAGGATATTTTCTCATGATTGGCTGAGTGTTTGTCTAATTGGGCAACTTCCTTTTATTCGGTCAACACTTCAACATTTTCCTTATTCGTTGAGCTCCAAATATGGCGATAAATATGATTAGAACATGGATATGATAATACACCCCGATATGATCAGAAGAGGCTCAGTCACTCCAATATTGAAAAGAAAAAATATACAAGAGATTTTTGTGAAAGAAAAACATTAGCTTCGTTTTTCTTTCTCAAATTCTATCGTTCAATATATCAACGTGACTTGGTGTGTTGAAAGCGGAATAGATAAGAGGCAACGAATATAAAGCGTCGATTGAAGCATTTTGTAGCATACCTATATTGCTGCATTGATTTTTTTTCGGATTCGCGGAAAGTTCATTTTTACTCTGAAAAATAAACGGAGATAAGATGATCCACTAAACTAGACAATCATAGCGAATCTCGGCGATTGAATGTTGCAATAATAAAAAATAAATAACACTCATTTAGTAAGAGGTAGTGCCACACTTGCTTGCATGCAGCCGAATTGGGCCGGCCGACCGGAGGACCTCTCGCTTACACGAAACCGGGGTCAAGTGACAGCTGTGCTGTCTTATTTCGAGCGGTGTGTAAGTATCCGGTGGCCCATGGAGGTGGGAGGTGAAAGGAGGGCATCGTATCTATATAGTAGATCTCTGTACGGATGTAGGCATCGGTAGTCATGAAAATGGCTCTGCCTGCTAGTTTGCCCTCATGCTATAAAAATCAGGTCCTAACAGGCATATCAATTGACATTACCAACGTGGCGTCATTGTTAACAAATCCTAACAAGCATACCAATTGACATTAACAACGTGGCGTCATTGTTAACAAATCCTAACAAGCATACCAATTGACATTAACAACGTGGCGTCATTGTTAACAAATCCTAACAAGCATACCAATTGACATTAACAACGTGTTGTCATTGTTAACAAATCCTAAGAAGCATACCAATTGACATTAACAACGTGGTGTCATTGTTAACAAATATTTGTATTATAATTTAATTACACCCGATTGAGCGTGAGATCAAATCAAAGCGCGTCTTCTCGGAATACCATTGCATCCGAAGAACATTGCACCGAGCGACATCGCAGACGCTTGCTGTACAAACTTCTCTTATTAAATTTATCTTGTTAAATTAATTGTATTGTCTCGTCTTGTCTTGTCTTATTAAATTAATCTCCTAACTAGATTCATCTTATCATTTACATTGTTTTATGTAAATAAATGGAATTTTATTTAAAGTTTATCTGAGTGACATTTATTTGTGCATATCAAAATAAATGCGTGTGACAGCTTCGACACCAAACTTATGTTTACCCTTAGATTTTTTTTTTTTTTTATGGTATAGGAGGGCAAACGAGCAGTTGTAGCCATATTCATGACTACCGACGCCCATAGACATCTACAGCATAGACTACAGATGCGCTGCCCCCCTTTCTCCTCCCACCTCCGTGGACCACCGGCTACTTACACACCGCACGAAACGCGACAGCACAGCTGTCACTTCACGCCGGTCTCGTGTAAGCGAGAGGTACCTCCCCGGTCGTGCCGGCCCAATTCGGCTGCATCCAAGCATGCAGCGTGGCACTACCTCTTACTAGCCTAGATGAAGTATACTTCATCTAAGTGTTTACCGGAATGAACATGACATGATCTTTTGTATAACACTTTGACTGCGAAGTCAAAGGAGCTCTAAGCTCAACAACGCAATTAATGATCATATTCGTAGGAGATCCATCAAGTGTTCATGATACTTTGTGCTAATATTATAAAAATATATTTATAAAACAAAACCCAAACTTTATATGGCCCATATTTTCATATGACATTTAGTTTTTATTTACCAAAAAGTTTGATTTCAGATACACAGTCAAACCACATGTCAATACTACGGTGTACGGATAAATTACTGTAGTGGATTTTTGATAAACCGTATCTGTGTTTAGTCTTGTAATAGATTTTAATTAATATGAATAAAAAAAACTGTATTTAAAATCGAATGCTACTAATATTATAAATTATTAAGTTTGTATGTTTGTTTGTTACTCTTTCAGGAAAAACTACTAAACCGATTTGCATGAAATTTGGCATACACATAGACACATAGATGTGTATGTCAAGTTGACAAACAAAGAAAATCGGTTCAGCAGTTACTTGAATTAACACGGGATAGTTTTTATTCCGAAAAAATGTTCTGGTATGCCATGGTAGGATTTTCTACTTTCCACGGGATCGAAATTTACGAGGGTGAAACCGCGAGGCGCAGCTAGTAGATTATATTCTTTATTTGACATCGTATTTCCTTCTACGACCGATCACTTGTTATTATAGATCCTAGTCTTATGTATGTTTGTTACTCTTTCACGTGAGAACTATAAGCGGATTTAGATGATCGACAACAAACACACAAAACGGAAGACTTTCTTCGGATATGTTTTACGCGAGTGTAGCTACGCTTTCTATTTTCATAAGAGAAGTAAATTTTAAGATTGTATCGTCGTTTTTTGACTGCTTCCCGGATTACAAAAGTGGTATAGTTTACAAATATTGCGATGGCGGGAAGAGTTTTTGTTAGTTTTTCTATGACGTCGTAAAGTTTCGATATGAGGCGAGGGACAAACACTTGTGTGGATAAAGTTATTATTTAAGATCGGTTATAGACCACTTCCTTTTCTTACACCCACTTCTGATG
>LUGF01051260.1:259090-272786 GCA_001625245.1 Calycopis cecrops | reverse complement strand
GTGTTAGTTAAAAAACATAGGAACCAAATATTAATATATAAGGGCGATGTAACCGGCAGGCAACCTTGGGACGTAACGGACATGGATACCCCGGACACGTCGGCCACGTCTGCGGTGACCACGCCGCATGCAGACGCGCTGCCTGCGGCAGACCAGCGAGACCCTGCACCAGAACCAGCGGAGAGGAGGACGGTGATCGACACCTCGGATGTCACATTGCCTACGAGTACCGACGCGAGCTCGTCACGAAGTAGTGACGACGCACAGCGGTACTCAACGCAGTCGTGGGTGACGACCACGAGAGGGGTTCGTCGTCCCGCGTGTGACAGCGAGCCTGATGAGGAGTTCCACGAGGCAGAAGACGATCACCCTGCCGAGGATGACTGTCCCGAACAACCGAACGTGGCCGTGCGACAAAGGCGCAACCGTCCCAAGGTTGACTATAGAAAGTTTTTGTAAGTTGTATAATATGTACTTAGCTATGGGGGAGGGATGTTATATATGTAAGGTAGGCATGCAAATAATGTCACTGCTTCTAATAAATCAGTGCGTTACCAGCCGTCTTGTGTTTCACTCGTATCCGCATATCTCTCAACAACAAACAAAAAATCCGTCAAACTGTAATGCAAACTGCATTGTTGACGCTATTCTTCACTCAATACTTATAGAAAGAGTAAATATTTATGTATGCGTGTGTGAGGTACCATCCCGGTCGTGTATAGTTCAGCTGCTTTGCTACTATTCTTACTGAATCAATGGGATTTATTTTACTCGGTTGTTTAAATGAAACAATACAAGTTCTAAGCACTGTTTACTTTAATTACATCAATCTAAGTACACTAATGAACCCTCCAGCCAGTTCTAGTGCATCTTGTGGTACTTGGAGTGTCGGCCGTGCTCCGCGCCTGAAGGCGTGCTCTGAAAACAATAGCGATGAAGTATAGCGATAGTAAGAAGAATGATTAATTGTGCATAATATACGCACTTATTATAATTATTGTTATTGGAAGTTATAGCCGATATATGGATAACCGAATTGGGGCGGCACGATCGGGTAGGTAATTCTCGCTTTCTCACACCTGCGTAAAGTGACAGCTGTGTCGCGTATCGTGCGGTGCGTAAGTAGCCGGTGCCACATGGTAGGAGGAGGAAGGAGGACAACGCATCCGTTTATCTCTGTGGATGTCTATGGGCGTCGGTAGTGATGAAAACGGCTTTAACAGCTCGTTTGCCCACTTATACCTTGAAAAAAATATAGCCTTGTCCTTATTAATATAATATAGAACCTCGGTGGTATAACATTTAACGCTTCTGATTTCCAAGTAATATAATGCGAGTTTTCGAACCAGGGTTAAAACTTGACAGAATAAGTCAAACTCTCTCTTGATATAAATTATTTTAAATGTGAGATATTCAATCTATTGTCAATACTTTTTGCTAGCAGCGATTGCCTCGCATCCAAAATTATGTCTATCGGTTATGAAAATGCAAATCCTTTTTTTCTTAAGATGATGAATTTCCCAAAACACGTTCTAAATTACAGATAATGTAATTCACCATTTTAATGAATTTTTTATGCATAAAAAACACTTTCTACCGTAGCTCGACGAATTATGAACGAAATATTATTATCGTAAAAGATGTGGAAGTGCTCGTTTTACAGCTTAAGGGTAAAAAATCTTAATCCACTCCACTCCACCGCAGCAAGCAGCAGCGTCTTTTTCACGTTTATTGTGGTTTAATTAAAATTGAAGTGTAGTAAAAAATTAATTAAAAGGGTTTGAATAAGGCATGTTTACACAGTTATTATTAAACAATAAAGTTTATGTACAGTGCTCCGAACTTCTGTCGTCCTAAGGATATTATTTAAAGTAACTGCAATCGAGATTTCCGAGAAAAAGGCAAATGTATTTTTTCTCTTTTTGGTTTGTGTCGTGTTTGTGATCATAAAGTTACTTTTAAGACAAGTAAGTGTAGGCGTTTGCGCCATACGCGACGCAAGAGTCCATAGCCAATAAGTGGAAGAGAGACCATAGATCTTTCTAGAAATTATATGTGGAATATTCAATTGGTCAATTATCACGTCAAATACTGACCGCAAACGTCACATGCCAAAACGTCAGGTCTCACGTCTTCCGGCCGCAAGCGCATCTAGAAGCTCTCTCACCAGCGCTAAATCGTGTTATTATAAATAATAATATTAATAAAGATTAACATCCATGACCAAGGCGGGATTCGAACCCGCGACCCCTGGTGCAACATGCTCCACTTATCCGAGCCCTGCACCACTGCGCCAGCCTGGTCGTCATATCAGGACGTCTCGTATTATAATTTCGTATCCACGAATGTATACGAAATGCCCATGTACATAATATAATAGACAATTAAACTGTGTGTCTAAATTGTTCTTAGAAGTAATAGACTTCTAAGAACAATTTAGATTAGGATAGTTAAGTGCAACCCGCGTCACACCCTCGTCGGGATCCATGTCTCCGACTGCTCGCAAACTTATGGCATAGACATCCGAGTAGAGGCTATACAGATGCATTGCCCTCCTTTGTGCCCTGTCGCTGATAGATCCGGGGCACTCCAATATAGGCGGCCGATGGCACCCGCGGGGTTTTAGTTGGTATTCGGCTCCTCGCGAGTCCCACACACCCATCGGACCCCACCCAGGTTCCATGGCAGTGCGTAAACGCATTTCCGCACGAAAAAAAAAAAAAAAATGCCCTCCTTTCGTTTTCTAAATTTCGCGAGTTTGTGATTAGCCTGTGACCCATTAATGGGGAGGAGGAGAGGGGGCAACGCATCTGCGTAACAATCTCGCAGATGTCTCTAGGCGCGTCTTTCCCTCTCCCTATAGATGCGTACCTCTTCTGGATCCTGGTCATCATCTTCATGATGGTGGTGATGGAACGCTTCAGGAGCGTCGAAGTTGTTGATGACAGTCGGGGAGGGCCAGCTGCCGCCGTCAGTGGACTCTCCGTCAGACTCCACGTGACTCTTCATGTTGTGCCTCTTGTGTGCTGTGAACAAAAAGTTCATGTTGCATATGCCAAAGTGGCAGTATGACAAATATGACAGATGTGCCTAAGTACTATATAGCGTAGTAATATTAAAATCAAAGTAATTTGTTGTTTGCTTGCAGTATGCCAAAAATGAATTAGTAATTTTACCAAAGTAAAAAGTATTTTTGATGTTGACCAGGCTTAGTATCTATACACCACAAAAAGTTTCATTTGAATCCCTACATTAGTTTCGGAGATTAGCCCAGACAAACAGACAGACAAAAATATTAAAAAACATTGAAGTGTTCTAATACTATTTTAACATCACCCCATTAGGTTTTAGTAAATATATTAAATGTACAGACACACGGATTTTACTGTTTTATTATATATAAATGTCTGCAGCTCTCTCCTCACAGTGATAAGCTAGGCTAGCTATCACTAGCCACGCTACGGTCGTTCTGCCACTGATTCTTCTCTATAGTAAATTATCCTTCTCTATAGTAGGTATATTATATTTTCCCAACCTTATACTACTCAATACTCATCTACCAAACAGTTCCCCCATTATCACTTTAATCTACAAGGTTTAAATCAAAAAGAGTTTGTCAGCACCTATCGAAAAAAGAAGTGAATTTCTGACCTTTATATAAAGCTCTACATATAATGGTCGCCGCACACTTACCAACTAGGAAAGGGATCGGTACGATTACGTTACTTTTCCCAGTAGTGTGCGTTGCAGTATGAAGTTTCATACAAAGAATACTCACCGGCGCGAGGCGATACGGTTACGATCCCTTTCCGAGTTGATAAGTGTGCGGCGACCATTATTCTGGTCTATTGCCAATTGACTATGCCGTGGTCTAGTAACATGCAGTATAATCACAGTCGTAAGATCAGGTTCGAATCCTCGGTTGCATCAAAAATGTTATTGGGTTTTTTCAGTTTCTAATAACAATCCACAGTCAGGAAGTTGGCGGTATTACACCCCCGTGCCTCGGAGAGTACGTTAATACGTAGGTCCTGCGCCTGATTTGTCACTGGTCGTGTCGGACTGCCGTCCCATGGGAATAGGAGAATTAAAGATAGAGAGTGCACTTGTGTCAGCACAAATACTTGTGTCCTGCGCACGCGACTCGTCCCTAATAAGATTAAAGTGGCCAATCTGTTATTTCTAATAACAATTTCCAAATGCAATGTACAGTTTACATCACTAATAGCTAAAGAACTGTGTTTATAATTTACGTCATTTTGTTTCTACAGAATAATCTCTTGAATGGCTAGACTTATTATGATTATACTTTTACTGAAGGACAGCTGAAGTAATGGGACAGACAATATTTCATTTCAAAAACAATTATGGTTTCTGAAAAAAAGAAAAAATAAACGCCGGTGGGACTGCGGGGCTCTGCTACAAATAAAAACGATTTCAGTCGATTTCTCCTACACGTGTCGTTCTAGTGAAAGGCCTTGCGTTTAAAAGCTTATAACATAATAGCCCCTTTCTTGGGATTTCTTGTGAGTCCCATTTAATAGCGTTCTTTGAAAGGATAAAATGTCCGATCATGCTTACTGTGGACGAGCTTAATGCATCATTGTTTGTTATATAAAGACGCAAAACTGAAAAGTGTGAGTTGTGTACAAAAACATATTTGTATATCCATAGATTATAATAATGTCGTCCTGGCCGATTTTTTCGGCTACGGCCGACGTTTCTCTATTCCCACATTCTCATATTCCGATGGAACGGCAGTCGGACACGACCGGAGAGAAATTAGGAGCAGGATCGACGGCTTAACGTGCTTTCCGAGGCACGGACCACCAACTTCCTGACTCCGGACTGTAATTAGAAATTAAAAAATCCCAATAACAATTTTTGGTCCGATCCGGGATTCGAACTTGTGACCTCGTCTGTAGTTGAATACGCTTACCACTGGACCACAAGGCAGTCGTATATCCACAGATAATAAAACTATAGATACACACAAAAAATACTTGCAAATATGTAGCTTCTTGCATTTACTTGACTCTAGACAAAATAAATACGTGAATATAAATTATACGCATTAACTCACGCGATTTAAAAGCGATAGATTTGCGATTGCCAGACGATCATTGCCAATTATAAATTCCCTGAGCAATGATCTTGTAGATATATATCACCATTTCTTATTTCGGGGTCAGGGGCAATATAAAAATATCATTTTTTTCTATTCAGTCAATTGTATAATTGCTAAAGTGTCTAAGGTAAGGTAATTTTTGAACACCTTTACGGCCATTGCTATTAAACTTGGTGCCTCAATACAGCTATGAAGAAACAACAGAAAAATTGAGACAATAGATTTTAGGGCCATAGCATACATGCTACTTTTTGGATCGGTGGTCGGCGATTTAGAAGCTAAATGCACCGACTAGACGCTCCCCAGTGCACGCGAGCATCGGAGCAGTCGCTAACTCGCGCGATTTCGATACCGCTTAATCGTAATGCGTCATCGATAAAGTCGCAAAATTGCCGGTCGCCGATACTAAAAGTGCGTGTGTGCAGCCTTAAATGGAGGACAAAATAAAATAATCACAATAATATTTTTTTTTAGTATTTTTGTGATTATTATTTTATTTTTCCTAACAATATAATTTATTATTCTTATAATTTCCCCACGGAATCCAATATGGGTAACAATCGCTAACGTAATGACTTTGTTAACTGAGTAAACCTTTAACGCGAAATTTGATAGATGGATTTCTAATCCGTCATCGAAAATGAAATATAGAACTAAGATTAATGGTCTGATTTTTTTAGATAAAAGTATAAAAGATGAAAGGAAATATGAAATTAATCTTTATAAATGTAAGTAGCTATGTACGGCGCCTATACCCATAATTTTAGCAATTTTAACTAAATAGGATTTGCACTTGTAAATCTGTTTACGTTATAAAAACAGTATGAACTTTTTTCGGTTGACGGATGGGACCTTATGATACCTAGGAGCCCAGGTGGCCCCAAAATCTATGTCGGACTTGACACTTAGTGCAATACCGACTACCTTCAGCCGCTTTAAATGAAGGGTCACGGATTTGCAGGCAACCTGATCCATATGAAATGAAATGAAATGAAAAAGTTTATTCAAAATTCTTTACTTGAAGACTGTTCGGCCGCCGCTGAACAGTCCCCACTACAACGTCGGAACCGTGCAATGGAATGGAATGGTGCAGGATGAAGACCAGAGCCCTGGCCCCAGCACTTAAAAGGAGAACGCCACCAATATCCAAATACGACCCGCCACTCGTTCCAATAATCGCCGCTCTCTGCTGACTCAGAGGAACAAGTGTATCGGATCTACAAGAAACAGGGCCCCTCCAGCGACAAGCTGGTCTAGGTGCAAAGGCTAGACTTCACCTCCTTGAGGACTGTCCGGCTGCCTTAGAATAGTCTCTCTTCCAACTTTGGAACTGTGAAAAGGGGTCAGGTTCCCATCCTGACCCCTGGTCCCAATGCCCCAACTTAGCACGCCACGCCAGTGGTCCCAATCCACGCCGCCATCTGCTAATACAGAGGGACCTCCGACTGGCTTGTCCCATTTGCTGGGTAACGGACCAACCATCAAACGGCCGCAGAAAACTGGGGGGACGGCAACGACACACCGCATCTCCTCTGTGACCCCACCGCTAACGCATCTGACGGTGCGCCCCCGTGCTCTCGCGGGAGACAGGGTGCACGTCAACGACACACCGAGAGCCCTCTCCTCCAGCGACCCCTCCTTCATTGACGCATCCAGAGCGGGCCCTGAGGAAGCCCACTCGGAGCGTCCCCTCCGGGGATCCCTCTTGGCCTAACCGTGGTAGCTCAAGCCACGGTTACTAAGCCCCCTCACAACGACAAGGGAGAGATCCATCGAGTGGTTATTAATACCTCCCTGAGCTATTATTACTGGGCTTACTACTATTTCTACGACATATAAAAAATTTAATGTTATCTAAGGGGTTAATATTATCATCAACAAAAGTTATAAAATAAATTTTATGAACACTTTTATACAAATATGCCGAAATATGCGTATACCGAACCTCAACCATTTTGACACAGCCTAAAGGCGCACTATGCTTATTTTATTAGTCTCCAAATTATTGTGTATGTCTTTTGTGTTGTGCTCAAATAAATGTTTTTCTTTCTTTTAAATAACTTGATATTATATTTAATTTACCATTAAATCAATGTTACAAACATAGTAGTGACAATTCACACAATGTCATCGTATATGCTAGAAGCTAATAAAAATAGTGGTTTTTACTGGTAATGTATTTTCGCGGTTCTGATATGCTGCTCTCCATCTAAAGTTATAAAGTTGATGTGAATGTAAGTAGCTGTTATGTTGAGAAACCCATAAAAACCTAAAATAGGATCGCAACTTTGTTTTACACTGAATTCATTTTTATTTTTTACATTTTTATAGCAAATTTAGTAAGATACAGTGCCACGGCAGCTCTATGCATGTCTACGGACGTTCGGTAGTTATGAAAATGATTTTGTCTACTCATTTGTCCCAGAATACTATAAAAAATGAATCCATACCAGATTGTCAATTACTTTTTTAAATTAAATTATTTGCAACTTTGTATGTCTTTTATCCACAGTATACATTCTCATGGGAGTAAAGGCAGTTGCTATTCGGAAAAGTACGTGCAGTGGAAAAATATATTGCAATCTTATTTCTACGGAAAAATACGTGCGAAAGAAAAATAAAATGGAAAATTAAGTGAAATGGAAAAATACGGACGATCGTCGGACAAGCGCTCTTGTCATTTGTCTCTCGATTTATTTTACAGCAATACTAGCTACTCTCTGCGGTTTCACCCGAGTGAGTTTCGATTTCGTCGAAATGTCGGGACAAAACGTTGTACTTTCCGATTTAGTCATGCACTTTGAATTCACAGAAAAAGTCCTGAAAATCGTTTTGAACTGTTTGTGAGAACTTCAACCTCAAACACGATTTCGATTTGTTGTACGTATAAGAATTATCAATATATCCTTTGATTAATATATCTATCTATGTATCTTTATATATAAAAATGAATGCTTGTCTGTATGTTCCTTATAGAATCCTAACTATATATTTGGTCATGTGATGACCTTTAGCAAAGTTGTTGTGCATGAGCTTATGAAGGTTTCTGAATTTTCGACAAACAAAACAAAACCCGACAACATGGCTGTCTCTTCACGGTGGTATATTGTAAGCAAGAGGCTGATGCCGGCCGAATTCCACTGCAATGCAGCATGGCACTACCTCTTACTGAATCAGTAGATAGAACATTCATTTAGTGATTCAGAACATATTACTTTATTCATGTAGATAAACAAATTTCTACTCCGTACATCAAACATTCCTTCCAACACAACATATTCAATTTGCATTTCAAAGCGCATTATGTACGTCGGAACATAATAAAATGTTTAATATCTGCGCGTACATGTTTTATGATCTATAAGGATATGTCCCGTCTGACTGTCTGTGATTTTAGAAGTTAATATAATTACAAGGTTGTTAAAGAGATGTATAAAACTCAAAGGTGACTGACATAGTACCTAATCAACGCACAGCCCAAACCATTGGATAGATCGGACTGAAATTTGACATGCAGATAAAAGTTATGACGTAGGCATCCTCTAAAAAAGTATTTTTAGAAAATCAACCCCTTAGGGGTGAAGTAGGGTGTTGAAGTTTGTATAGATTCCTTACAAATGAAACGCGGGTGAAACCGCGGTTAACAGCTAGTAGGTTATACATCAGGGATCTCAAGACGACCAACCACTGACCACTACTCGACCAAATAGACCACTATCACAACATATCAACCACTACACACGAGGTGGTATAACAGGCTATATACATAAGCTGTAGGCAATTTGTATTTTTGATTAGTAATTTTGTTATTTATGTTAAAGTTTCAGCGTTCACTTGACAATTTTTTCCTCTGGATCTTGTGTAAGAGATGGTAGGTTTTTTTTTATAATTTATCATTTATTTGTCATGTGTGCTGTATTATAAAATAGCACTAAATATAAACAACAGCGCATTTTACGACAGTTCGCTAACTGGGTAGGCAGACTGAAAGTTCCACATATCAAGACCCTTACCACACCAGCCTCGTCTCCTCCACACTCGCAATTCTCTTCATACATACAAGCAGGTTGCAAGACTCTTGACGCCATTTTCTGATAGTGCCTGATCATTATATCTAATATACAAAATTTTCGTGTGCTTTATTGAACTTCTTCGAAACAGCTCGACTGATTCTCATGAACTTTTGTGTACACATCGAGTAAGTCTGAGAATCGGCCAACATCAACTCTTCATCCCGATGTTCCCATGGGATCAAAGGTCACGCGGGTGAAACCGCGGGGTGCAGCATTCTAAAAATAAATATTTATTACCTTGTCTAGATGTCTATTATATTCAAACACCATCGCAGTTCAGGCTTTATCATCGAAGACGTTCCGTTACCCAAGAACCCAGACATTGGGAAAAGTCAATTGAACTGATAGGAAGTATAATTTTAGCAAGAGGTAGTGCCATGCTTGATTGTAGCCGAACACGACTGGGCTACTGTTACGGGGTTTTTAACAAACAATATAGTTGATGGAATGTATTTTCCCTTCTTGATGGAAATTCATATTATAATCTTATTAAATAATATACTTTTTTATACAATTTCCACTATTTTTAATTCAATTTTAATACCTTAAACAATACCAATAATTCAGCTGTAGATGCTGCCTAATAAAAGTGGAAATTGTATAAGTATATTATTTAATAAGATTTTAACAAACAAAACATGAATTAACAACCTTTAATTACTAAGATACAGAACTTGTATTCAAAACTATGTATCCACGAAGTCTAACATGTATTAGATACTATGTACCCACGACGAACTTGGTTTAACATATAATTGTGTAACTTTATTCAAGTGAAATGCTATTTACGTCATTCACGGCCCGGTCAAGTTTTAGAAAAGAGGGTGGCTAAAATATCAAGAGTTCTAGTAAGAGGTAGTGCCACACTGCAGGATTGCATGCAGTCAAATTGGACCGGCACGACCGGGTGTCGAGTTTCGTACGGTGGCCGGAGGTGGGAGAAGAAAGGAGGAGGGCAGCGTATCTGTATAGCCTAAATGCGGATGTCTGTGGGCGTCGGCAGTCATGAAAATGGCTCCGATTTCTCGTTTGCTCCCGATACAATAATAAAAAAAAAGGGGCTGGTTATATAAGTAGTGCGCGACTATTTCTTTGTGTAACCAGCTGCCACCATCGGTATTTCCGGGGCGTTTTGAGTTAGAGTCTTCAAGATCAGAGCCTATTTTTACCTTAAAGGCCACCAACTCAACGCCTTACAGTGATATGTGGGGGTCGAAAATTACTTACCTCTCGGTGAGCCGAGATACCGAGATTGTTTGTGCCCTATTTTTATAATATATAAAATACTCACACACGTTAGTAACCATACTCCCATGAGAATCGGCCATCATCTACTTATTTTATACAGGGTTAATACGAGCGAGAGGCATTAAATGAAACCACATATACTATAAATGCCTACAGTTAATCCGAAACTATTAAAAAAAGTTTACGACAAGTATACGAAAATACTTTTTCAAACAAGTTAAATAGCGAAAAATTGTTAACACTCATTGTACCGGGCGGCTACACCGAGCACGGGGTGAATGACCCCGGCCGGCAATAGTCGGCAATCAGCTGCGATACAGCGTGTACGAAGTCAGAAAAAACTTTAAAAAATCCCTGTGGCTAAACTATTGCTCCGATTGGTCTGTTTGTGGTGAGGCCTGGAAATTATACAATAAATATGCGGTTTAATTTAATGCCTCTCGCTTGTATCAACCTTATATATTTCCAGGGGTCGCAAATTACGCGAGTGAAACCGAGAGCGCAGCTAGCATTATATAAAAAATCTTGCAATTATATCGAGACATCCAAGAATAGGTGACCGCTGTCACCCGCAGAGTCTTATTGAGGATTCGTTCCACCCTCGACTCCCAGACTCCCACACATTCCATCCCACGCGCAATAAGGTCAGCGCCAAAAGAGTGCGACGAAATAGTGCGTGATTGGACCATCTGACAGAAAAAAATTTTTGATGTGTGTTCGGACTCGATTAGCTCAAAAGTGCCTGATTATTTTACTAGCCTTTTAAGTTTTTAACAAATATCCAGTTAGAAGAGAAGTTGCGAACTAACGAGTGACGTATTGTTTTTACAAGAAGTGTCCGTGACCCCGTTCCCGTGGAATGAGGTTTGTGTCATTAAGGAATTTATATAGTATATACCGTGGCCGGAAAATTTCTCGACAGATCAGATCAGAGACAGAGAAAATTCAGCCGTTTTCGCCTGATGTGCGCTCAAGAAGAAGTCTAAATACTGTTGGATCTTGGTCTGTGATCAATTTTTACTATCCCCAAACAAATTGTAATGGGGATCCCCAAACAATTTCTTTTCATATAGGAAGCACGGGAGTCGCAAACAACCGCAAGCGAAGACCGGCGCTCACAATTTATGCCAGCAAATGCCGAGTTTGAGACCGATTTGCAAGAACCTTGCATGGACTTGCATTTTTAGGGTTCCGTAGCCAAATGGCAAAAAAACGGAACCCTCATAGATTCGTCATGTCTGTCTGTCTGTCTTTCCGTCTGTCCGTCCGTCATTCCGTCCGTTCGTCCGTCCGTCCGTCAGTATGTCAGACATTTTTTTCCTTAACTATTGGGTCTTCGTAGTTGAAAGTTTGTAGGTTGATGTATTCAGTGAACCATATCTCGAATTTTGAATAAAAATAAATAAATTAAAAAATATAAAGGAAATCGTGAAGTTTTTTTGTTCAAAAATGTGTTCCTATATGTGAGGGGGGTCTATGACAATATGGTTTTCAAAAATGACATTAAGATTATTAAAAATATCATTCGTCAAAATTTATTGTTTAAAAGATTCGCTTTACGCTTCCAAAGTGGAAACATTAATGCCTCCCCCCCTTACTTTTAAAATAAAAGAGTGAGAAATCTAAAAAATATTTATGCTGTAGATCTCAATCAAAACTATCAAAAGAAATTAGTTTGAGCGAAATATCATTATTAGTTTTTGAGAAATAATACATTTTCAAAAAACACAAATACAACTTTGTCATTCATACAAACGCTGTGAAAAACCAAGTTATTTTATTTTCTGTTTAAAAATGTCGCAGACGCCTTTCGTTGGAACGGGACCCTCGGTCTGTGAGTCCGACTCACACTTGGCCGGTTTTATAATTTTTAATGTCTGTAACTCTTCACTTGTGTGGGTCTCTTAGTAAATAAATACTTTTTTCTTTATTTTCTTTCAAATCTCTTTTATGTTCTGTACATACTTTGTTTTAAATATCTTCTCTTTACAGACATTCCATCCTCTTTAGCTTTATTAAACGTATAAATGAGGACATCTACCCAAAAAGCTAGTCAATAACAATTGGCGCCTCGGTTCACCAAATTTATTTCTTTGATTATGTTTAAGAATTTACTCCAATTTTCTAAAGGCTTTATTTCTTTTATCAAACAGATTGTAAGGGATAGATATACCTTTTGTAGTAATAGTAAAGCCAGGATTGAAATTTCCAGACAAATTGAAACCCATATCTGAAAAGATGTTAATCTATTTTTTTATTATTTCATATTCATTGCAATATCTGGCATGTTGCCGCAGAAAAAACATGTCTACTCCTGCTCAACTTTCAATTATTTTTATCCAACCTCGTTAGAAAGTGGATCATCATGCTTTTATATTCTTCTTCTTCAAATATATGCGTGTAGATCTCAATGTTCCGGGCTATAGCCTATAGAGACAGTGCAGGAAACATAGAGGCAGCTCTTATGTCGAATGTAATGCACCCTAGTGATAATTTTAGGAACTAAATGCTAGCAAAGCACAATGACAATGACATGTTGAACTATGTCATATCATAGGTACAAGTATCCTAGCATAAGTTTCACATTTCAGCCACTAGTCAGCGTGGCAATCTAATAGCTCGTTCCCTATACGTGCTGAGTAAGATAACATTGAGTACATCCTATTCTACTAATATTATAAATGTGAAAGTTTGTACGTTTGTTTGTTCCCTCACGCAAAAACTGCTGAACCGATTTTCATGAAATTTGGCACACACACAGAGAATAACTTGAATTAACACATAGGATAGTATTTATCCCGAAAAAATGTTCCTATGGGATGCCATGGGCTGATTTTCCACGGGATCGAAATTTACGCGGGCCGGTGAAACCACGGGGCGCAGCTAGTACAAATATATTTTAAAGATTCATGTTATTAATTCTGTGCCTTCTGTGATAAGTGTTAAATCTAAACTTTACAGGAGAGCGAAAATAAGATTTAAAAAATTATATTTTGTGAACCAAGAAGACTAGAATCAATCTGAGTACTTCATATTATTTATAAAAACATTCTCTTTAAAAATACATTAAATTTTTTTCGATTAAAATTATAAATTTGGAGAAAATCTTGATTTTTCTTGAAAAAACTACGAGTTGTACCTGCTAATATGATCTAATATGAGCAAAAAATAAGTAATATTAAATGATACAAGTTTAGTTATATCATTATGCAATACTAGAAAATCTAAAGCTAATCACGAGAAAATG
>LUGF01051260.1:234391-248666 GCA_001625245.1 Calycopis cecrops | reverse complement strand
CGCGAGTGAGAGAGAGACAGACGATCCGCTCACCGCGCCGCAATTCGCACCGCTGTGGTCGTGAACGCGCTGTTATTAGATGGTTACCTACTCATAGTATCTCATATTCATAATAATTACTACTGCACGTATAGTAAGAGCCGCCGGCTCGACTGGAGGGGTACCTCTCGCTTACACGCTAGCGGCGTAAAGTGTACCCGGAGGTACATGGAGGGTGGAGTGGCAATGGGGGCATTCCACCTGTATAACCTCTATGCGGATGTATATGGGCGTCGGTAGTCATAAAAATGGCTCCGATTGCTCATTTGTCCCCTTAAAGATTGATGTGACATTGTGTATGGTATGATGCTTTTGTAATAGTTTAAACATGTTAAAGTTACAAAGGGGTTGACATATCTCAATAAATAAATATACCGGTACGGACTGCTGTGGGGCAATTTAACCGATGTCCACGAGGCTTTTTTAGCTTAAAAGAAATGCATCAGAGCAGTCTGTGGTAGACCTCCAAATGAGTCATGTCATGTCATCAAAAATTAGGGATCTGGCCTCTACCGTGTATGTACATATACGAGCTTGTCAATTTCGTAAAAACGCACTACAATGACTTTAAAGAGGCACGCAGTGTAAATCCGCGCAGCACTAGAAATCGTAATCGACTAGTACTGGACATAGTACCTAGAACAGCGCAGTACCAAAAAGCTAATCATGCTATGTGTATAAAAGCTTACAATGCTATGCCTGATTATATAAAAGAGTTACCATATAATAAATTTATGAAAGAAACTATAAAATGGCTGAAATTTAAAAACTTTTATTCGATTAATGATTTTTTAAGTTTATGATATTATTTGTTTTGAAGTAAATTATTATTTATTAAAAATTTCTTTGAGACATTACGCTTTCCTAATTATTAGCATTGTTTTTATAATTGAGAATTTTAACGGTTGACATTTTTTTTTACAAAATTTCGTGTTTTTAGGGTTCCGTATCTCGAAGAGAAAAAACGGAACCCTTATAGGATCGCTTTGTTGTCCGTCTGTACGTCTGTCAAGACCTTTTTCTCTAAAACGCGTGAAGGGATTAAGCTAAATTTTTTGTCAAATACGGAGGTCAGTTACGTCTTGAGGCCTTGAAAAAATCACACTTCTAAGTTAACGCAATAAAAAGTTATAGCCATTTATGCACAAATTTTGTATGAAAACGCACTTTTTCGAAAACCTATAGGGTACTTTCCGTTGAGCTAGAATTCTGAAATTTGACAAGAAGTAAGACCTTACAGTATACATATAGGAATAAATCTAAAAATTGGTAAATAAAATTTATATCACTGGAAAAATCATTACCAACTTATGCATGTAGATCGTTTCATACTAAATGTATGCAAGCACCCGCATATATAAGTTCGTCAACTTGTCGCAGGGAAGTGTAATTTTCTCAACATCTATTACTTTTGCTCATACCTCCCGTTCCTACGGAACCCTCGGTGTGCGAATCCGACTCGCACTTGGCCGGTTTTTTTATGTATTGATATGAATTTATATTACTGTATCTGGGTTATATTTATTGTAATGCATGAATGGATGGATTACAAAGCATTATTACTATTTTAAATTTAATTTTCTAAAAATTGTTTTTATGATGTTTGCGTAGGTACTATGTATTAGTTAAGAGTGATAGCTACTATTTAATATAAAACCTTGTACCCTCTGTACCTCTTTTAAAGCAAATGAACGATATTATGATTATGATTAAGATTATGATTACATAAATCGGTGAAATAAAATCGGTGAAATACCGAAAACGAAAACGTTTTGAAAAAAATGTGTGTGCTATAAACTACACGACTGAAGTTTCATACATGAAACACAACTATCTATAAGAGGGAGAGCGAAACAAAATGTGCGAGCGCACTGCTCTTTGTAGCTCCAACAATGATATAAGAAATGTAACTTTCCCTCTTTCCGCCATCACTAACTTATATCTCGCTCAACTTCCATTCGCCTCGCCCGATCACACTTTTCGTAACGCTCTCGTCACGCTTAATCCCCAAGCTTAGTCCCCAAGTCAAGCGCTTGAAGAAGTTCAGCCCGGGATTTGAAGCCCGTACATCGCGATCTGCGCTGTATATGCTCACCACTAGACAATGGGCTATCATAATAAATGGCGCGTTAAAACGCCGTAACCATGGCAACGGCGTTAAAGTCTATCCCCGCTAAATTGCGCGTCAGGATTATTCCCACATAAACAGAGCTCGCAAAATGGCGGACAAGGAAATAAATTAGTTTTATTAAACGACGCTCTACTTTGTATACTTTATTAGCGTTACTATTAATACTCTGTCAGTACGCAATGGGCTGGGAACACACCCAGAAGAATAGATTGGTGGATCTGTGAGGTTCTAAAACGGTAGTGCCCCTGTACATGCATGTAGCCGAAGCCCGGCACAACCGGGGAGACACCTCTCGCTTGCATGACACCGGCGTAAAGTGACAGCGTTGTCGAATTTCTCGTGGTGTATAAGTAGTGGGTGGCCTATGGAGGGAGGACGAGGGAGGCAGCGTCTATATAACCTCTATGCGGATGTCTATGGGCGTCGGTAGTCATGAAAATGGTTCCGCAAACGAGCCGTTTGCGCCCTTATGTTATAAAAATCTAAAGTTTAAGAGTTTAAAAGGAAAGTTTGTATGTTTATTTGTTTGTTACTCCTTCACGCAAAAACTGCTGAACCAGTTTTCATGAAATTTGGCACACACATAGAGGGTAACTTGGATTAACACAGGATAGTTTTTATCCCGAAAAAAACTTCCAATGGGATGCCATGGGATATATTTTACAGGATCGAAATTTACGCAGGTGTAACCGTGGGGTGCAGCTAGTAATAAATACAATAATAATAATAAATCTATTTCCGAACCGCTATCCTCAACAAATCATGTTATTTTGTATCTCACGTTTAACATAAGTAGCAAGTATTAGAATAGAATAGAATAGAATAGAATAAACATTTATTTGGTCCAATTATGTAGGTACACTATTACACATTTACTTTTTTTTTTGTATATATGATTACATTTTATATATAAGACTAAACTAAACAAATTAAAACTTAATAATTAGACTTACTATACAGGAAAATGCACAACAGTGTACCCGTAACTAGGTACCAAAAGGGTGACCACTCAGTATAATGGTTATGGTATCCGAAGTATACCATAACATGTTATGTTCACAAGGAACTTCAAAGGGTCAATTAAATGTGATTGCCGCACTAGTATCTCTAGTTTTTCCACCTTACGTCGACGATGCGTTAACATGTACTTTGCTTATGCATATTAATATCGAGACCAGAGACCATACCTGGCTTAGCGCAGCTAGCTTTTTTTTTTCATAGTATCCTAGGGGGCAAACAAGCAGTCGGAGCCATTGTCATGACATCCGACGCCCATAGACATTCTCATAAACGTTATAGAGATGCGTTGCCCTCCTTATTCCCCCCTCCTCTATGGACCACCGGCTACTTAGACACCTTTTTTTGTTTTTAAAACGGGCTTCGGCCCACCACTCGTTCCCACCGCTGCTACTCCTGTGTCGCCAGGATCGACAGCGGCAACCACATTTGACCCTTTGATACGATCGCAGGGAGTCCGAGGGAAAAGCTAAATCTGTCTTGGAACCCGCAATGAATTTAATCAGAAGAAAGTAGGAGGAGTAGGAAGTGATTCCAATTTATTTACCAATTAATTTATTACTTAGACACCTCCCGAAACGTCAGCACAATCACTTCACGCCGGTTTCGTGTAAGAGGTACCTCCCCGCTCGTGCTACTGCCCTACCTAACATCAACCCAACTCCTCATCAACTCAAGCTGGAATCAAAACCAGTGCTATTTTGAATTTGAATGAGGTGGCGAAAGTGTTTACATAAACACTAATATATTTTATCCTCATTTAACTTGTTTTTATGCAACATCAAGTAAAGCTTGTTTGTTGACTTAGATAACGAAGTGTGTGAGTGTCACAAGCTGGATACGGACGACCCAGAAGGAGTTTGTTGCATAACTACAGCAAAATAGATACAGCCACTAAATAAAATCCTACCAGGCAACTCCTCGTGATCTCTGCGCTCCTGGTACCTCCGAGTACGTTTACCAGAAACACATAAGTTACGAGAAGGTGGACCTACAGTACAAATTATGGGTTACAAGCAACTCCTCATGATCTCTGCGCTCCTGGTACCTCCGAGTACGTTTACCAGAAACACAAGTTCGTTTGTCCCCTTAAGAACCTCCTCTTTTTTACGAAGGCACTCTGTACTCGATTGTACGTAAATCTTGTATGTGTTAAGAATACAATACAATTTGGGTGAAACGACACCTAGTTACAGTCTAAAAAATAGAAAGTGGCGTTTCACCCAATTTGGGCAAAAATTTTGGGCGAAACGCCACCTAAGCCGTGCGAAAGAGGAAAATGTGTAAGAGGTAGTGCCATAATATGCATGCTTGCACGCAGTGGAAGTCGGGAGGTACATCTCGCTTACACGAGACAAGCGTAAAGTAGAAGCTGTGCTGTCGCGTTTCGTGCGGTGTGTAACTAGCCGGTGGCCCATGGAGGTGCGAGGAGAAAGGAGGGCAGCGCATCTGTACAGCCTCTATGCAGATGTCTATGGTCGTCAATAGTCATGAAAATGGCTCCGACTGCTCGTTTGCCATTTAAAAAAAAGGTTTTTCGAATCGTTGTTACTATTCCACGCTACAGTATGAAATGACGACATTTTTCATCTGGGGTAAAATACAAAATGGCACAGAAGAATTTTAATCGAATATTCAATCTAATAGTAGCCGAAGCCTAGTCGAATTTCAGCCACAGGGGCCATCTATTAAGAGACCAACCAGCGCTGGAATATATAGATTTGCCCAAGTGTGTGCAGAAACAAGTGCACTGTCTAATCTCATATCTCGGGATGGGACGGGAGTCTGACAGACACAGAAAAATTATTCATTCTGAGACACTTTCCCCACTACGGATTATTACTAAAAACTGAAAAATCTTAATATCACTTCTTGGGCCCAGAACTCGAACATACATACCACTAGATCACGAAGTAGTAGTTAAATGAAGTCTAAGTCAAGTGGAAAAAAAATCCTGATAATAATGATGAAACACTGCCTAAACATTTCCATAATAGCTGTTAAGACCCACATTCATCTCAGTCTGGCTTACAACGCAATCACATTCATATTTCAAGACAACGCAAGAACATAAAGAATTTCTCAACAAAGTGTATCTTCCTCCCGTTATTACGTACCCACTCAATTTGCTCAGAATGTTTTTTCTCGCCACATAATAGCTCTGACAAATTGCTTTTAGCATACTTGAATATGTTGTACTTTCCGCGGGGGATTATCTTTTGATTCTTCGTCATACAATGACATTGGCTTATCAAGAAAACGTTTTTATATCTCTATGTCATTTTCAAAATGGCTACCGTGGCTTTCTTTGGAATGGCGTTAAAATTGGATAGATTTGGATGCAGTGGAAGACATATACGGGTGATGAATCGTCTTATAGTTTACAATGAGATACGTCGAGCAATGGATACGTTTTTACTCAAGATATTCAGTAGTTTTAATGTTTTATCAAGTAGATATTTTCAACCTACAACATAAGCTATAGTAATAAATTCTACGTTGTGAGTATAATTATATTCTGCTTCTTTTTCGCTGGGGAACGAGCTTAAGCATGCCTCCTGGTTGGAGAAAACCTGAAGGGTTTGGGCAACTGGAGAGGCAATAAGCTTCTCCCACTAAACCTCAGCGGTTTTTCTACTCGTCTGCCAGCAAAGGAGCGGTACGATAGTGACCTCATCAGGCATGCCGTGATAGACTCATCTCGGGAAGCGTTAAATTGCTTTGACTTGTGCGCATAGAGCACACTAACAACTCAGGTATTCTTAAGTAGACGACTTTGCCCATGCCGTCTTACAAACCTTCTTAAATACCTATTTCAAATTTAAATCTTATCTAAAATCCTGAGGGATGGGTTTTTAGAACAAATTTAAATTTGCTCGTGTAAAGATCATGATCAAACATCAAATTATGTAATTTATATGTATATTGTGTAGTATGTATATTTCTCGAGTCGCTTCCATGTTTTTTTTAATTTTGGTCGTATATGCAAATTACGCAACCTCGCGGTTTACAACAATGGACAATAATTTCACGGAAATTTCACCAAAGCGAAAATAATTTTCACAACAGAAGCGATATTTTCACTTTTGTCACAGCATTCTGCAGTGAGTAACAATGGAGATGCCTCAGCCATATATGTAGACGTAACAGTATTTTATCATAATGTTATGTGAGCAAATTCAGGGTCCATTTATATATTTTCTTAACGTATTTCAACTAGGGATGTGCTATTCTCGCCGTCAATTCGATTTATTGAAATAGATCGAAATGATCGTAATCCGATTTACGGATCGGATCTATCGGTACAATCTTCAGAAAATCGATTTGGATTTTGGATGCTAATTAGTAAAGACTAATTTTTTTTAATATTCTTTATTTAAAGATTAAGCCGGCCTTACATCATATTAAAACAATTACTTACTAACTCCAATTCTCTTATATACAATGAACTTGAATCTCTTATATACAATGAATTGAATAACAAAACTTAAAAACCTATTACTATATTCTATTTTAAAGTTAGACCTAACAATGTTATGAATTAGGAAAGAAAATCGGCTTTATTACATTTAATGTCTGCAATAAATTCATCTCGGAGGAATTCGTTCCTACCGCATTCCATAAGAAGATGATATAAATTTTCATGTCGGTTGCATGCTGTACAATTGGGTTGTTGATTTTGCCCATTAGAAAAAAAAAGTTATTCTATGATTATTATTCAATAATTTTAGTTATTTATTAAAAAGTAACCTGAAAATTGTTCTAAAAAGTTTAAGGACGTTAAATACTAGCGCCTGATTACTAGTTTATATTTATGTTTACAGGATTATCTCAAAGTTATCTCAAGATTATATAAATAATCGTTTCTTATGTACATATTGTGATCTAAGTAATCCGATAGTT
This sequence comes from Calycopis cecrops, assembly GCA_001625245.1. Classification (NCBI taxonomy): domain Eukaryota; kingdom Metazoa; phylum Arthropoda; class Insecta; order Lepidoptera; family Lycaenidae; genus Calycopis; species Calycopis cecrops. Next base: position 241,576 of record LUGF01051260.1, on the reverse strand, counting down.
CAAGTTTTGTATCATTTCGCCAAAAAATTTTTTATACAGCCCTAATGTCAAATTCCCGACGAATTATTGAAATTACGCTTCCTGTTGTGGCTAACTTATTTACATAACTTGGTGGACGTGAAATCTTCGTTCAGCCCCTAAAAATGTTCTGCCCATCTCAAGCCGTTGGAATTCAGTAGCCCGAGGTAAAACCAATACGAGAGATCCTTGGACGAAGATAGAGCTGCTCTTTGTGCCATCTTAGTAGGTACCATGTATTAGAAGAGATTGTAAGTAGCCGGTGGCCCATGGAGATAGGAGAAAGGAGGGCAGCGCATCTGTATGGCCTGTATGCTAATGTCTATGGGCGTCGGTGGTTATGAAAATAGCTCTGACTGCTCGTTTGCGCCCCTATACGATGAAAAATAAAAAAGAGATTACCAACGATCAGGGGGTATGGCCTTAATCCGCGCGGGTAATGGCATTAAGGTGGAATCCCACCCCTTTGCACTGTCCTGAAATCGATGGAGTTGTTCTGTGATGCAAGGTAGCCCATCTGTGACTCCCCTGACTGTCTGACGAGTTGCCCAGATATCAACTGTTTCTGGGGTCTTCTCCGAAGGGGCTTCCGATATCTCTCGCACGTTTGGTATTCAGTTCACTCGATATACTCCTTTAGGAAGCGTGAACATGTCATGTTGATACAAGCTTGGTAAGAGGTAGTGCCACACTGCATGCTTGCATGCAGTCGAATTGGGCCGGCACGACCGGGGAGGTACCTCTCGTTTACACGAGACTGGCGTAAAGTGACAGCTGTGCTGTCGCGTTTCGTGCGGTGTGTAAGTAGCCGAGCCCATGGAGGTGAGAGGAGAAAGGAGGGCAGCGCATCTATATAGCCTTTATGCGGATGTTTGTGGGCGTCGGTAGTCATGAAAATGGCTCCGGCTGCTCGTTTGCCCTCCTAAATCATAAAAAAAGCTATTATACAAACATAATGGACCAGTCTCTTACTAGGATAAAAGTATAAAAAATAGTTACTAATAATACTAAGTTATCTATGTACATCCTAGTTTATAAGAGAAAATAAAGAATTTATTTATTATTTATTTATAAATATAGTACCTACAATCATCAGAATTTATTTGCCATAATAATAAATAACAATTTTACAACAATAAATAAGTCTCATGGCATATAACAATGCGACACCATCACACCAGGCACTTTATAATGAATATTCTTACTAGTCGTGTTGTTGGCGTGTCCGTGTGTGTCATCATATGGCCCAAGCGGAAGACCGGTGCTAACATAATATAATTATTATGATAACAGATGCCGAGTTTGGGACCAATTTTGCTATACCCAAATGTTAAATGTTTTTGTTGTGTGTTGATTAGCAAAATAAACGTTTATTTATTTATTTATTTATTTTATTTATTTAGTCTGGTCAAATTAGACTAAAACATTAGGAGAGTTAAACTAAAAGTCTAATTATGACTATACTGACTCGGAACAATTCACATCTACAAGACGTAATAATTTTGCCAAGTAGATATTGATTTAAGCTTTAACTAAAGTTTTTCTTGTCTTACAAATACACTTAACACATGGGCTTTTGTCCGAAATAAAGAATTATTTATTCATATATATTATTTATTATATACATATATTTTATTAAAATACGAGTTGTTTCCACGATAGAACCTGCAACGGCATTTCATGAAGTCGTTCATTTAAGTATTTTATCCTAAAAAAATTATAACCGTATGTTGACTTTTAAAATTTTTAATTATAAAAGAAACCCCAGATTCACCCCTTCGAGGGAATCTTTCCTTTCCTTTTCATAATAAAAAAATATATTCCAAATAGCTGATCGCGTAACGTATTTCTATATAATCAAAGTGATTTATTATTGTTTGCTTCTTTCAAATTTTCAATTCCGTTGGGTAAAGAACAATTACGGAATTGTCCTTGGGAGAATGAGCGATTTTCCCGCAGAAAAAAGTGTTCTAGATGTTGACCCGGCTTTCGTACCCATTGATCTATACACCATAAAAAGTTTCATTCGAATCTATCCAGTAGTTTCCAAGATTAGTCTGTGAGAACAGATAAACAGACAAATGGACAAACAGACAGTCAAAAAAATTCAAAACACTGAAAAGTGTTCTAATACTATTTTAACATCGCCTCCAATTATTTTTTCGTAAATATATTCCATGTAGAGACACATAAATTTTACTGTTTTATTATACATATGTATAGATAATAGTCTAGTTATATCTGTGTAAATTTATTAAATACCTTTTGCATGAGAGTTACTAACATAGACACGAGCTTTCGAATTTATGAAATTAGTTAATTTGATTTAAATCAGGATATTAGGATGTTCAATTGAAAATAGAATTAACAAAAACATGTACTCATATATTTATCTACACTTCACTAACATAAACACATTTAAGGTTAAAAACTAATTAACATTTTGCTAAATCGTATATTCTAAGGGTTAAGAGAACTTAAGAGTAATTAACATACATTCAAACTTTAGCGTGTGTAATAGATTTATTAGGATAGTGTAATGTTTTATTCACAATATTAATATAGTACATGTTTACATATTTATCTACAATTCACTAACACTTATCAAACTAATTAACATTTTGCTAAGGGCTAAAAGAATTTAAGGGTTTTAGCAGCACTTTATGTGCAGTTTTGCAGTATGTACATTATGGTGGTTTGATGCCTTTATAGTGCCAACTGTTTAGAAACTAAATTGGTATAATAATAATAATATCTGTGAACTTATTACACCACATTAGTCTAGCCACATGCTAAGAACCGTAAGGACTTGTGTTACGGGTACTAAACAACGGAAATATTAAATATTTAACTAGCTGGTGCCTGCAACGTCGTTCGCGTAGCGTAGTAATATTATAATCAAAGTGATTTGTTATTGTTTGCTTGCAGTGTGTCGAAATTTCTATTTCCCGTAGGAATGTGCGATTTTACCGCAGTAAAGAGTGTTTTTGATGTTGACCCGGCCACCAATTAGTTTTTCGTAAATATATTCAATGTACAGACACACAAATTGTACTGTTTTATTATATGTATTTAATTTAATATGTTTTATATATTTTAGAATTTTATTATAGGAATACATATAATATACCCGCGACCCCTGGTACTAGATGCTCCGTTTAAGATGTTCTCACATTATAACAACTCTACGCCGACTCGACTCGTCGTCCACCTATATAATTAATTTATTTTAACAACTTCATCATCACATCACTCGTAAGAAACGCAACATAAAGCTCACATTTGAATGCCATACGTAAAGTTGAGTTGGAGTCGAGTCGACGTGGAGTTGGTATAATGTGCGAGCACCTTTACCCGAGCTCTCTACCACTGCGCAGTGCGGTCGTGCCTTATCGTTGCCCAATTCCGCATTTCCTTTGACAAACAAAACATATAAAAGTCGGTTCTTCTGTGGTGGTAGGTGCTACGGTGGTGGTGGTGGTGCTGGTGGTGGGTTTCTTGTGGAAAACTTTGCTGTGGAAGTAGCTTTCGAACAATGAGTCTTCTGTTTCCTCTTCATAATAGCCTTCGATGGGGTTGAAGATAAAACGTGGCTGCCCTGAAAACAATTCAACATTTTCGTCAAATTTCACAGCTATGAATAAGAAAGGTTTGATTTTTTTGTAAATTCAACGTTTGCATAAAAAAATCAGTCAAAAAAAAAAAATAAAAAAAAAGAATCATCCGTTCACGTTACAAGTTTTAGAAGCTTTTATTGAACTTTTCAGAGCCCAGATCAAAGTTTCCTTCGAACTCGCAGGAAACTTTTGATCTGACTGAACTTTTATGCATTTTCATTCGTTCGGTTAGATTTTTTAGAGAATTGCAAGTGCATGCACGAATTGGACCGGCACGACCGGTGAGGTACCTCTTGCATAAAGTGGCAGCTGAGCTGTCACGTTTCGTGCGGTGTGTAAGTAAACAGTGGCTCACTAAAGGGGTAGTAGGAAGATGGGCAACATATCTGTATAAACGTTATCGGATGTCTATGTGCGTCGGTGGTTGTGAAAATGGCTCCGACTGTTTGTTTGCCCTTTTCTATATCCATGCCTTATGATGGAGGCTTAGGAGCCTGTTTCGTCCTTGCCTAAAATCCACTATAGGGTTTGCGGACAACGATACAAGGTTATGGAATCTGTGTCTACGAATCTACGCACTAATCACCAATAATATTTTCTTTATCCATCCTGATGGCAGTGTTACAAAAAATGAACGATTCCAGTTTAAATGGCTTAATCTAAAGTGATTGATGAAAGTCAATACATTTTTTTTTTATGGCATAGGAGGACAAACGAGCAGTCGGAGCCATTTTCATGACTACCGACGCCCACAAACATCCGCATAGAGGCTATACAGATGCGCTGCCCTCCTTTCTCCTCCCACCTCCATGGGCCACCGGCTACTTACACACCAACAATACATGAACAATAAAGATGAAATTCAGAACGAGGTATTAACAACGATAAATATACCATATGTAAGATGTAGTGCCACACTACATGCATGTATAATATAGCCGAGGCGCCAGGCGCGGCGCTTTAGTCGCTCATGTATGTCAATTATAAATGCAGTCGCAAGATCGCGATACGGCATCGAGGCAGTCGCACGACTGTCACACGACTTTACTGCGACCGGTCGCAGAGAGTCGTTAAGTCGTGCAACAGCATATATGGAGTCGCAAAGTTGCTGGTCGCCGCGTCTAAGTCTCGTGTGTGCTGTCATCCTAAAATTTATATTCCATCCCATCCCAACCCATCCCATCCCATCCCTTACCATACCATCCCATCCCATCCCATCCCATTCCATTCCATTCCATTCTATTCTATTCTATTCTAAAGTGATGTCCGAAAAATAAACGTGCATATCATATAGTCAATTAATTGATCCGATAAGCTCAAACGGTGTAGAATTGTATCTTGCAGATTGGATAATAATATGTTATATGCGATTTAGGGTTTGATTATATTTATCACAATGTCCCTAGTAACTCTTTATCCGGGCATATTTTCTGTCGCGATTCAAATGTCTTAAGAGTTTACTTCAACAAGAGCAATTATAGAATCGATTGTAGGATTACTTTGTGATATTAAGTGATGTGACGACCACGACCACTCTGTCAAGAGTGTGACGACTAAGAAGAAGAAGAATTAAGGTTCAGTTAGTCTGTATATCTATCAAGACCCTTTTCTCAGAAATTAAAAAAATCATTTAGTTTAAGTTCATTTCATACAAAATGAGAGCAGTAGCCCGTAAATATAATTTTGTAAATATTTACAAATATCTTAATAATGCTTCTATCTCACGTTGGTACGGTGCCCTCTGTATGTAAGTCCAACTCACCCTTGACCTGTTTTTTAATTTTGATAGATTCAAGGATGGTCTATGGTAGAACCGGTGTTCATGATAATGTCGATAAGCCGAACATACACTTTACTAAAAGTTCAAGAGCTGAAGTTGATTCGACTTCAACTGTTGAAAATTCACGCTTGAGAGCTTTCAAACTTGTAAAGATAAAGCTTTAGACGAGTTTTAAGATGTTAGAGCTTTTCTTTATATTGTTAAGTCGCTAAGTGAATAGATAGGGGCAAAAATAGATAAATGATTAGAATAGGCACCGCTTGAAGGTCTGAGATAAGTTTGTTTTTAGAGTATAAGAGGGCAAACGAGCAGACGGAGACATTTCATGACTACCGACGCCTATATACATCTGCACAGAGGCCATACATATGCGCTGTCCCCGTTTCTGATCCCAACTTCATGGGCCACTGCTTACATACCGTACAAAACGCGACAGCACAGTTGTCACTTTACACCGGTCTCGTGAAAGCTAGAGGTACCTCCCCAATTCGGCTACATGCATGCATGCAGCGTGGCACTACCTCATCCTAATGTATTTAATAATAGCTGCCCCGCGGTTTCACCCGCTTAAATTCCGTCATAGGACTGCAGCGCTATCTGGCGGACTGATTTGTGAATCTAAACCATTCTTAAATCCCCTTCAACACATACAAAAAATTTCGTCAAAATCGGTCCAGTCGTTTAAGAGGAGTTCAGTGACACACACACGCACAGTAAAAATATACAATACTAGCTGTGCCCGCGGTTTCGCCCGCGTTAAATTCTAAGAAATCCAACCATATAAACTTCAACACCCTATTTCACCCCCTTAGGGGTTGAATTTTTTAAAAATTTCTTAGCGGATGCCTACTTCGTAACATCTACCTGGATGCCAAATTTCAGCTTGATCCGTCCAGTGGTTTGGGCTGTGCGTTGATAGATGGCTATATCACGTTTGAGTTTTATATATATATATTCTATTTATATCCTACTCTCTCTCTCTCTCTCTCTCCTGAGCATTATTCCAATCTTTTATTTATATCCTACTAATATATTATAATAGTACGTAGTATAACATCTCTAATTATAATAAATTGTCCTCAAACTTACATTTCTTTAGTACCTACGTATTAAAATAATGTAATGAGAAGATCTTCTCTTCTCACTTGCCCATGCCACGAGGTACCCTCTTTAAAACAAACTACGATATTCCCAAATGAAGAGCTTCTTCAGTCGTCATCCACTTACCATATTCGTGAGTATCACGCCGGACTCTCTCGCTCGGGCCGCCGTCCATCTTCTTCTGACCTTTGTACAGTTTTGGACAGTATAACGGACATACTTTGGCACAGTACACGTACTCCTTCTTCTCTGCAATTTAATAAATCAATACATCTGTGGACTTTTACACACCATGTTAGCCTAGCCCCGTGCTAAGTACCGTAAGGACTTGTGTTACGGGTACTAGACAACAGAATATATTTAATGTGCTTTATAAATTTAAAAAAATATATATATTTAAGATTTTTATTATAGAAATACATATAATACATATATAAACATCCATGACCAAGGCGGGATTCGAACCCGCGACCACTGGCGCAACATGCTCCACTAATCCGAGCCCTGTACCACTGCGCCAGCCTGGGTGTCGACATACATGAATATAGATTGTAAATTGACTTTAAAATTATCTAATATTATTAATAAGTAGAGTTACTAAATTTGTTTGTGGGAACAATCTACTGAAATACTGATCCCATTATGAATAGAATAGAATAATAGAATAAT
>LUGF01051260.1:216497-229886 GCA_001625245.1 Calycopis cecrops | reverse complement strand
ACCTTTAAAGGCCCTTTGATACATCCTCCGTGTGAAGGGGAGCCCTTTCAGTCCTTGTACATTGTATACTTTGTCCTACTAATGATTTCGTTCAAATAAAATAAGGATAGAAAAAACATTTCGAGATTTTTTTAATAGAAAAGTTTTAAAATTCTAATCTTATTTCAAAACATGAGCAAGTGGCTACATCTAGTTCTAACCGGCTAAAAATAGACATAGCCGCACTTCGGGTTTTAACCGTAATATACATGTACATTACATTCTCACACATTCATCCACTTGCTCATGTTTTAGAAAAGAATTTTAATACTTTTCTATTAAAATAATCTCAAAAAACATTTTGATCACTCAATCAAATCATTTATTTGCTCAAACATATATATCTTCAGATGGTCATGAACAATTATAATTTATAATAGAAGTATGTTTGCCATTTATCGAGGCGTGTAAATATTACAAATTGTGTATAAAAACTAAGTACTAACTCACTTACTTTGATATCTATTTTTCATCCTTATTTTCTCTCTTCTAACTTCTCCAAAACGACTTGTACTATTTTTATGAAATTTTCTGTGTATCAGTACCTACGCCTGAGAATAACTCGTAAATTGTAACATGTTAGCGAGTGGTACCTACCCGGTCGTGGCGGCCAAATCGGCTGCAAAACTAGCACTACCTTATACTAGAAAATAAGATATTAGCAAGCTAATCTTAGAAGATTCGTCCATACGTACCTACAAAAACCGAAGTGCGTGAATCCTCCTCTGACATAATAATTACGCCATTTACGTCAGCAAAAGGAAACTTGTCGATATATCCGACGCGAACTTATTTAGATACGGCCAAGCACGAAATTACCTCCCGCTACAGCCTGACAAGCCTTCAGAGAGATCTCTGGCACGTCACGCGGCTCCCCCGGCGCGGAAACTAGGGAGGATCTCATTAATTACTACACTTACAATAAAGGCCTGCGCAGACAAGGGTTTTTTGTCCGCGGACCAGAAAATGTATGCAAAGTACTGCTTACTTTTAATCTCTAGTTGACGTGTTACTTCATACAGTTGTGTTCTATTTTAGCGGACAAAAATCTCTTGTCTGCGCAGGCCTTTTGGGACTCAAAAACAGCCTTATAAAGGTAACACTTTCATAACGGTTACACATTCAATCTGATATATTTTTATAGCATCTGGGGCAAATGAGCAATCGGAACTATTTTCATAATTATCTTTCTCCTTCTTCCATAAGCCACCGGCTACTTACACACCGCACGAAACGCGACACCACAGCTGTGACTTTACTACGTTTCCGTGCAAGCGAGAGGTATCTCCCCGATTGTGCCGGGTGAATTCGGCTACATGCATGCATGCAGTGTTGCCCTACCTCTTACAATATTTCTGTAACACTTTAAATAACGTTTCTGGTTTTGCTTGTTTTAAACTCTTTCGACAGGTTTCTATGTATGTGTGATATGAATTTTAATTCCTATTCTCCCCTATTTATTTTTCTTCATATCTACGGCTGAAGCTTATCGAAATGTGAACGTATCCACTAGGACAACAATTAGCTTTCCCTATTGGTGTATAGGATTATTAAACTTGACCACATCGATAATACCACTTCTCGTTTAAATACGTTTAAATTCTCGTTTAAATACAGTAGAAAACCTTACATTCTCTTAATAATTAAAAGTGAAATTTACATTGCCTTCAATAGTGACTACTTGTTTTCATTTTCATTCATTTTGTAGGAAGGCTAAACATATTATATGGTAGCTTAGAGTAGATGTCTATTATTAAAAATATTTAAGCGCAATAATATATTTTAAAAATTTAACCAAAGTTTATCACCAGATTATTAAGGTGATAATTGTTTGTAAAGTAATGTAATTGTGTTAAAAAATGTGTTACAAATGTAAAGTAATTGTTTTATTGTAAAGAGGTTTTTGAGTGTATTAGAGATGTTTTGTGCAGTGCAAATTCTATGCGATATAATTTTCCGATTGTCAATATTTGGCTGAGACAGTTATTGGATTTAGTCTCCATTCCCGATTGTGTATTTGCTTGTAGTTTCGGAAGCGCTTATCACAGGAGTCCTGCAATGATAAGAAAACGAACCATCAAACTTGAAATCCTTGCGAGATTGCTGTCTCTGTAAAGACTAACCTAGTTGGCTAGAAGCTAACTAGTGCAGAACATAATACCTATTTATAGTGCGCAAGTTTTCGCAGACACAAGTGCACTGTCCAATCCCTCATCTTGACGGGGTGGTAGATTTGACGAGGACTTAGGGCTAAGTGTGATCATCTTTTGTACTACCGAAGAATCGAATCCAGGACATCACGCAATCAGTGGGTTTTTTACTATTATACCATGAGGTAGGTCGATCAATCACATCAGCATTAGGTACGAGTGGTACCTATCGCATCTTAGGTACCGGCATAAATGGACAACAATTTTATAGGTCACTCTTGTAAACTTGGTCAGCCCAATATATTATACGGGGTAGCGGAAAGCAATGCATCTTCTCTATCCTCTATTTCCAAAACATAGTGGACCTTATTAAAAACATAGATTAATTTTACAACAAGTATTAAACTAGGATTTGTCAAATTCCATAACAATGAACTATGGAATTTGGCAGATGCTAGTTTAATACTTATAGTAAAGCTAATCCATGCTTATTAATAAAGGGGAATATGTCTAATTATTTAGATCGCCAAAAGCTTCAATACCAAATATATAAATAGCAAAACTACATATACGAAACAATTTATTACTTCCTCGAGACACTTTCCCGACACATCCTTTGTGCGCAGATGTCAAAGCCTTCGAGTAGCAACTGGAGGAGGTAATATCGCTCGAACCCGACGCCCGCTGATGAGAAGTGCATCCGTCGACTTCAATCGTCTCGCCTGGTTTGACGTCAGAGAAGTTGCGACTTCTACACATCTTAGGGACCGGTTTATATGAAACTTACCCTCATGAAAAGGTTTTACACATCAAAGGGACCGGTTTGTATGATACTTACCTTCAAGAAAAGGTTTTAATGTGGACTTGAGTTGTATTACTTTTTTGGTACAAGGGCGCAAACGAGCAGTCAGGACCATTCTCATTACCACGTATGGGCGTAGACATCCGCATGGAAGTTACTCAGATGCGTTGCCCTCAAACAAAAAAATAAACTTCAATTGTTTGTTTATCATAGATACTTTCCTAGTTGATTGCATCCTATTATAATTTTATTTATTTTATACTTTTTAAAAGGTGTCAGTGTAGGTGTATAAGTACATTAAAAAGTTTAAATATATCTGTTTCTTTATTATATTTTATACTACTTTGATAACTGTTAAAGATTACTGCACTTTTATGCATTCTTATACTACGCTACGATAGCTACGCTATCAAAATTTTATGTGACATCTAAGTTATTATATGTGTACCATAATATCATGGCAGATGGGGAAACAATAGTTTGTGATGTGGAACATTGGGCAAATTGGATTGAATAATCTTGATACTGTTTAATATTAAGTTTTGTCAAGTTATTATATAAATAACTTGTACTATATAATAAAAAGTATTATATTAATATAAAGTACCTGCGAGATCTTTAAACTGCATCTGAGATTTTTTTTTAGTGTAAGGGGACAAACGAGCAGTCGGATCCGTTTAAAGACTACCGACACCCATGGCCTACCGCTCAGTTAAGGATGCGCTACCGTCCTTACGGCCTTCCCTCCAATATGCCACTGCCTACACAAACCGTACGTAACACGACAGAGAGTTACATCCACTTTGCCCCTCATCGTCAGATTGAAATATAATATACAAGCCGCGCCCCGCGGTTTAGCCCGCGTAAATTTCTATGCCGTGGAAAACAGAAAATCATTTCATAGCATCATCAAAAATTCTATGTGTTAATCCAAGTTACCCTTTATGTCCGTGCCATATTTCATGAAAATCGGTTCAGCTGTTTTTGCGTGAAGGAGTAACAAAAAAACAAACATACAAACTCTCGCATTTATTAAATTAGTAGGATAGGACAGACAGACATAGATCGACCGTAGCAATTAAGAATGCCCGATCGACATTTTTGTGATTTTCTGTTACATTAAAGGTTTTCAAAATGCCTTAAAAATGCTCAAATCAACCTTCTTTCTTTTTTCAAGGTCGATTTTAGAAATTCAATATTTGAGTAAATAATAAAACATTATATGAGATTACAAAGTTTTCGTATATTTTCCGCGAGAGATTAAGCATACAAGTCAGGATTATTACGCGCTTAACCTACGCCAGAACTTTCTATTCTCATCGGATTTCCAACATCAGCTTTAATCCGTCTACAGACGACGTGTTGTGTCTAGCTTAGAGTAAAGGCTGTCACACACTATGGAGATTTTTTTGCATATAAGACCGTCCTTCAAGATATGTCTGTGCCTACAGATTCTTGATGTTAAACCCTATTTATGATGTCTATATTATTCGTATAGAAAACGTTCAACAGACATTTTTGTGGTATATTCAATATAGAACCAAATTAATTTACCAAATTATCATGCTCGTTGCAATAAATTTCACCTAATGCCTCTGAGAGAGAGAAAAAAGTTGCTGATCTAACCTTCTTATTCAATTTAGTTAATCGTGTAATCGATTGTCCTGAACTGACGAACAAAATCGAGGTTCGTGTACCATTTATAAAACGTCAGCTTCTACACATCACATCCATTAAATCTAATTACGGAAGCAATACATATATATTAAGAGCTAACAAACATACAATAAGGTATCACATAGTAGACACACAGAGAGAATAGACATTGATTTATTTTTACCAAGCTTCAATAAATTAAAACAACTTTGTAATGTAACTTTCGTTGAGAATAAACAAAAAACTTTTGTCATAATTTTAAGTCATTGTTTTACATGTGCAGTCTAACTATTGCCTATTTTAGTATTTCTGATCACTTTCTCATCTGTGAAAACTTTTAATTGCCATTCTTAAACTATTATTATCTCAACTATGTTGTACTAGCTGTAAGTTTTCTTAATTACCTAATAAAATAAAATAAAATTTATCTGCATAGTACACACTATGCAGATAAATGCTCCTCGAGTTTAGTATAGAGAGCGATATTGACAGACTTTGATTATATACACGTCTAGATACCGCATCAACCACCTGAAAGCGCCGTAAAACGTCTCTACTATATGTAGTAGAGACGCTCTTCGCATAAGTCAGTGTCATCTAGACCGTAACGCGATTCTGAGCTCTCAATAAAAAAAGAAATATGCCGGTTTGTTCTGTTCAACTGTGTCATAACCATGCAGGAAAATCTGATAACAAATAGAAGATCTTATTTCACCGGTTAGTTTTTAAATTTACGTAAGTATTGTTAAGAAAATACGAATAATAATTTCACAATTTACCAGTGGTACGGTGTTGTCACTAGAAAAGTAGGGTAATTTTCCAAAACTAAAGGGAAGTTTTTTTTAATATATAGCAGTGGAGTTTACACACTACGTTATTCTGCCCCCCGTGCTAAGTACCGTAAGGACTTATGTTACAGGTACTAGACAACGGAAATATATTTTATAAATTTAAGAAGTTTTATATATTTCAAATTTTTATTACTGAAAAATACATATAATACATAGATAAACATCAATGACCAAGGCGGGATTCGAACCCGCGACCCCTGACGCAATATATTTCGCTTATCCGAGCCCTGCACCACTGCGCCAGCCTGGTCGTCAGATATAAGATTTGATAAAGCACAAATCCTTGCTAAATAACACCGATTCCATCCAAGGATGATCCGTGAGGCCGTTTAAATAACTTTATTATAATGTGCAACATTCGCGTAAACTTAAGATGTCATTATAAGTATTTTTAGTATATTTTATATTATGTAACACTGACTGTAAATAACTGATTCATAAAGTGTATTTGGAGTCTTATTATCAAGTAAAAAAATTCTAATACTTATATAGCGATCTATAAAACTAAAACTACCTTCGGAAATCCTCTCATTGATAATAATAATAAACTCTCTCTCTCATTGTTAAAAATAATTAAAAAAGTCATAATTTATTTTTAATAATAATTAGCATACATTCTTTAAAAAAATCTATATAGACCATATATTCATATGTATATTCCTATTTTATTGTTTGCTGTTAGTTCCTCCTGATTTAGTAACAAAATCAAGGGTAATTTTTTGTGCTGTTGGTATCCCTTTACACGCACAATCTGTACATAACTGTCACTCACACATTGTGCGAAAAATGAGACGTTTTCTTTGCGATGTTTATTTGAAATGCTCCATCTAGACGTGTACATAATCAAAGTTGACAGATATGCTCAGATACTGATATCGTACCGCATCTGTGTAGTGTGTGACAACCTTAATACTTTGCTTTTATATACAAGGATTTCCTTACTAAAACCTGCTTATCCCTTAAAAGTCGTGCGTAAACACTATTTATTCATACATTTCCATGTGTTTTTGTTGCCTATTTGTTTTATAATGTATAGGAGATAAACGAACAGTCAGTTTCGTGTAAGTAGCCGGTGGCCTATGGAGGTGGGAGGAGAAAGAAGGGCAGCGCATCTGTATAGTTTCTATACGGATGTCTATGGGCGTAGTCATGAAAATGGCTCCGACTGCTCGTTCGCCCCCATATACCATAAAAAAAAAAATCGGAGTCAATTTCATGACTACCGACAATGATAGACATCCGCATCGAGGTGTAGAACCTCTATGATGATGACGAGATGCATTGCTCTATCGTCTTCGCTTCTCCATGGGCCACCGGCTACTTACACACCTCACAAAACGCAATAGCACACTTGTTACTTTACGCCGGTTTCGTGTAAGCGAGATGTCTCCCCGGTCGAGTTAGTCTTGTATCAGGGACTTACGGTCCTTAGCACGGGGCTAGGCTAACGCGGTGTCGTCTCGAAATCCCCCCCGGAGACGATTCCACCTTGCCGAGACGGAGGGGCTTGCGTGCCTCTGTGTCTCCAAGGTTATGCCGGACAGGGCTACCCATACTCCACAGGCTTGGAGGAAGGGCTGGAGGCACCCGTTTAGTCGGCACTGCATTCCTAAATGTCAAATACGTCATAGATCTAGGCTCAGTCATCGGGACTCCTAGGTATCACTCGTAAATGTATTCTCCTGTCAGTGGCGTAACTACAGGGTGGCAAGTCGGCAAAATGCCACGGCCCCCAGCCGGATGGGGCCCCAGTCAGAGGACGGCCCCAACAAAAAAAAGGTTGTTCAAAATTCGTCGAATGGGCCCCGACTCATGGGAATGATGAATTAGCCACGGGCCTCGAGCGGTATAGTTATGCCACTGTCTCCTGTATAACAAAAAAGGCTAACTTAGTGTGTAAAGTCTGTAGACATTATTATTATTAAAGGGCACGCAATCTGTACAGTCCAGGTTATTTATAATTGGAGAATATCCCTTGAGGGTTTGCATGTAATGACAGATTTCGTCCAATAATAAAGTAATTTTAATATCAAAGACGAGACCCTAGAGGATCGAGATCAGATCACGCCTACGTATATTTCTCGCGGTTCATCATCGTCATCATCATCAACAACATTTAGAAGAGGTAGTGCGATGCTGCATAGGAGGAGGTAATGCCATGCATGGTGCATGACACTACATCCTCATATGCAACTGAATTGGGACGGCACGACTGGGGAAGTACCTCTCGCTCACTTGATACCGGAGTAGTGACAGCGTTGCTGTCGCGTTTCGTGCGGTTTGTGAGTAGCCGGTGGCCCATTGGGGAGGGATGATAGGACAGCCAAAGGGCGTCTACTGCTGGACACAGGCGACGCTCACAAACTGCTTTCACGTTTGACGACCAGGCTGGCGCAGTGGTACAGAGCTCGGATAAGCGGAGCGTATCGCCAGGAGTCGCGGGTTCGAATCCCGCCTTGGTCATGGATGTTTATCTATGTATTATACCTATGTATTTTTATAATAAAAATCTTAAATATATATATTTTTTTAATTTATAAAACATATTAAATATATTCCGTTGTCTAGTACCCGTAACACAAGTCCTAAGCACGGGACTAGACTAACGTGGTGTGTAAAGTCCACAGACATTTATTTATTTATTTGTTTATCAGCGCCTCCCCGCGAATTCGACCAAGTCCTTTAACCTGGTAAGAGTTAGTGACACGCCTCTAGCTTACATGAAACCGGCGTAAAGTGACAGCTGTGCGGTGTAAGTAGCCGATGGACCATGGAGGGAGGAGAAAGGAGGGCAACGCATCTGTATACCCTCTATGCGGATGTCTATGGGCGTCAGCAGTCATGAAAACGGCTGCGACTTCTTGTTTGTCTCCTTACACTTAAAAAAACCAAAGACTCAAAAACACACTTATAAAGATAACACTTTCATAAAATATGGGAGCAAACGAACAGACGGAGCCATTTCCATGACTTTCTTTCATCCAGGAGCCACCGGCTACTTACACACCGCAGGAAACGCGACAGCATATCCGCCGGTTTAGTGCAAGCGAGAGGTACCTTCACGGTCCTGCCTGTCCAATTATTTTTTTTGTGGTATAGGGGGGCAAACGAGCAGTCGGAGCCATTTTGATGACTACCGACGCTCATAGATATTCCACCTCCATGTGCCACCAGCTACTTACACACCACCGCAGGAAACGCAACAGCACAGCTGTCACTACGCCGGTTTAGTGCGAGCGAGAGCTACCTTCCCGGTCCAGCCTGCCCAATTGGGCCATATGCATGCAGAATGGCACTACCTCTTACTAACGCCATCTGTCCAACACGTCAGGAACCACGACGAAAGCTTGCATTCTACAGCTGTGCTTGTGGGGTTGAACTTTTTCATTATATTCAAACCATCTCATGTACATGACCAAAACGTCTTCCATTTCAGTCGATACAGAATCATGTCATATTTTAATAGTCGTCAGCTTATTAATAAACACGGATTAACTGAACGTCAAGTGTTAAACTAGAACCTGTGAAATTCGATTCGAAGAAACCTTAGGTTATTATCTACACAGAAATTTGACAGATTCTAGTTTAATACTTGGAGTAAAGTTAATCTATGTTTATTTGTAAGGCTATTAAGTGTTAAGGTATTTTAGTAGCACACTTTTATGCTTTTACTTCCATAAAAACCCTTGGACTTCGTTGGAACTATTGTAAAAATAAAACATAAGTATAAGCTTAAAATTTAAATAAACGCTGCTAAGAGGTAGTGCCACACTGTATGCATGCAGCCAAATAGGGCCTGGTCGACCGGGGAGGTACCTCTCGCTTACACGAGACCGGCGTAGACTGACAGCTGTGCTGTCGCGTTTCGGTCGTAAGTATCAGGAGGCCCATGAAGGTGGGTGGAGGAAGAAGTATAACCTCTATACGCATGTCTATGGGCGTCGATAGTCATCAAAATAACTCCTACTACTCGTTTGCCCCGTTGTACCATGAAAAAATTAAAATAAGTTTTAACAGCGCCATCTGTCGGACACGTCACAAACCACGTCGTAAGCTCGCACTCTACCTGTCGCGATGCAGAACCTCAGTTTTATTTTATTCAAACCTGTCCTATTCAACACCAACCCTGTTTAAAGCTTTGATTATTTTACAAGCTCGACGTTGCGGCAGCGGTCGCCAACCCGCGGCCCGTGAGTTCCTACTTGCGGGCCGCGAATGTCTCATAAAAAAAGTTATTGGTGAGGAGAGACGACACTAAAATAAAAAAAGGCAAATTGGACTTCTATGGTGACTAATGTCGTCCTAGCCGATTTCGGCTACGGCGGCTGTCTCTATAGAGACGAGCCAGATGCGCAGAACATATTATTGTGCACAAGTGTGCGCGCAGACACAAGTGCACTCTCTATTCCCTCACTCTCATATTCCGATGGGACGGCAATCCGACACGACCAGTGAGAAATCAGGCGCAGGACCTACGGCTTAACGTGCTCTCCGAGGCACGGGGGTATACCACCGCCAACTGCCTGACTCCGGACTGTTATTAGAAATTGAAAAATCCCAATAATAATTTTTGGTCCGACCCGGGATTCGAACCCAGGACCTCACGTCTGTGGTTGAACACGTTTACCACTAGACCACGAGGCAGTCAAAGGTGAATATAAGAAGTGCGGCCCAGGTTTAGTTTATTTCAGCCTTTGCCCGCCAAAAGGTAGCCGACCGATACTTCACAAGATCCAGGGGCGCGGGACGCTGGTGGACTCTGAATAAACTATACACCGATAAAATAACTGATTAACGATAAAATCCGTTAAGATTAATTTATTGTAATGCAACAATACAAACAAACATTTCTTTTATTTTCATAACTTTTACTTACAAGTTATGCAGTTAATATACGAGTACGTGACTTAAATATTATGTAATATAAAATATATTGTAATATAACCACCCTTCCAGTGTATGTTATCAATTGCAATATATACTCCAATAATGGAAACAAAATTTTGAAATAAGTTCAATTAATAACATTGAAAACGTCTGTAAGCGTCGTTCGGTCTAAATTTAGTTTTTTTTTATGGTGTCCTATGATTTATTTTTATTTTTTACTAGCTGCGCCGCACGGTTTCACCCGCGTAAATTTCGAACCCCGTGGAAAATAGAAAATCATCCCATAGCATCCCATAGGGACATTTTTTCGGATAAAAACTATCATATATTATGTTAATCCAAGTTACTCTATGTGTGTCAAATTTCATGAAAATCGGTTCAACAGTCTTTGCGTGAAGGAGTAATAAACAAACAAACAAACAACTTTCGCAGTTATAATATTTGAAGGATTCTCGTGATATTATGTTAACATACTCCTACATTAGTTAACATACTCCTCCGATACGGCTCGACTGATTCTCGTGAGACTTTGTGTGCATATCATGCAGGTATGTGAACCGGCCAACATCTATTTTTCATCTCGATATTTACACGGGCTCCTTGTGTGCGACTCTTATGTGTTAATCCAAGTTACTCTCTATGTGTGTGCCAAATTTCATGAAAATCGGTTCAGCAGTTTTTGCGTGAAAGAGTAACAAACAAACATACATACAAACTTTCGCATTTATAATATTAGTAGAATATATCTACACGTTATTTAAATTAAAACAAATCAAATACGTTGCCATCCGGTAAAATAAAATAAATTGTAGACACACATTAAAATCACTATTATTCACAAAACTGTCAAAAAATACGTAGTAAATACAAATGCTATTAATTAACACAGCTGTCACTTTACGCCGGCATCGCGTAAGCAAGAGGTACCTCCTGGGTCGCGCAGGCTCAGTTCGGCAGCAGTGCACTACCTCTTATTAAAATATACTTCAAAAATACAAAAGTAAATAAATAAAAAAATATCTATGTATTTCCATTTAAATCATTTTATTTCCTAAATAAACATAAAACACACATCGTAAACACATTAATGAAAATTAGAAATGTAAAGGGGACAAAATTTGCAACAAAAAGCTCCAGCCTTCTAAAGCTTAAAGCTCCGGCTAGCTGTAAGCTCTAGCTTACAGAGTTCTATTATTGGTAAATTAACATTTTAGAAACTAAGTGCTTTTTACAGCTAAATTTGTTGAAAATATCTTCATACATCTATTCGTTTGAATACCATAAAAAATAGATTGACAAGCTGCGCTCCGCGGTTTTACCCGCGTAAGCGATCCCGTGGTAATACCTATCGAGATGAACAGTAGACTCACAAAATTTCATGAGAATCGGCCGAACACGAGAATTTTCTATGCATATAATATGCTCATGAAAATAGAGACAAACATATGTATTTCTGATATAAGCCAAATCTGCTTACAATAATCTGATGAATATAATAATATGACTCACTTCTTCCAGCCAGCCGTCCCACGTAGTATCAGGGGGCCAACGAGCAATCAAAGTATTTTCATGACTACGAGATTATGCGTATGTGTTGCTCTCCTTCATCCATCCCCTAATTGGGCCAGCGGAAACTCAGCCGACGAAAGCTATGTATTGTCATTTGACGCTCAACACAGGTACCACGGTCAATTTCTCTACGTTCGTGTCGAACTACATGGCATATATTTAGTAAGAGGTAGTGCCCCGTTACACGCATGCTGATGAACTGGGGCGACACGACCGGGGAGGTTCCTCTCGCTTGCACGGAAATGGCTCCGACTGCTCGTTTCCGCCTTTTTAAAATCACTACTCTCCTTTTTAGTGTGCGGTGTGGTTAGTGCGGTGGGTTAGTAGCCGGTGGCCCTTGAAGGAGGGTGGAGGAAGGTTGACAATGCTTCTGAGGATATGCGGATGTCTAGGGGCGACGGCAGTCATAAAATTGTCTGCGACTGCTCGTTTGCCCTCTTACAGGTACCACAAAGAAGAGTATATGCCAATAATAGCTACAAAATTTCAATTCGATCGTATAATATGGAGTGGGTCAGATTCAACTTGCAACATTTAACCTAAGCTTTAATTTACTTAACATTATATCTTAATTATAATCTATTAAAACGTATTGTTAAATTAATAATGTAATTAATCATCTCAATTCCATCAAGACGTGTAAATCATTGTTCGTACGTGTCGCTTGAGCTCCAACGGCAGCATCTATTCAGGATAGATAGACAGTGAATTTCCATCTACAAATTGATTTATCTTACAATACAGATAGATTAGAATATCTACAAATAGATTACTTACTATATAGATATATTCTATTTATATCCTACTCTCTCTCTCTCTCTCTCTCTCTCCTGAGCATTATTCCCATCTTTTATTTATATCCTACTAATATATTATAATAGTACGTAGTATAACATCTCTAATTATAATAAATTGTCCTCAAACTTACATTTCTTTAGTAAGACGTTTAGGAGAGTTAGTAAAAGTGCCACTGTACATGCATCCATGCAGCCGAAACAAAGTGCTACTTGTTAGTTTTCATAATGGAATAAAATAACATAAAAAATATTATTTGTATATAGGGGCAAACAAGCACTTACAATATATATACAAATAATATTTTTTTTTATGTTATTTTATTCCATTACGAAAACTAACAAGTAGCACTTTGTCTAATAACAGCGCCCCGCGGTTTTATCCGCGTAAATTTCGATCTCGTGGAAAATAGAAAATCTTCCCATGGCATCCCTTTAGGAACACTTTTTCGGATAAAGACTATCATATATTATGTTAATCCAAGTTACTCTATGTGTGTCAAATTTCATGAAAATCGGTTCAACAGTTTTTGCGTGAAGGAGTAATAAACAAACAAACAAACGACTTTCGCAGTTATAATATTTGAAGGATTCTCGTGATATTATGTTAACATACTCCTACGTTGGTACGTATTGGTAAG
>LUGF01051260.1:183445-195483 GCA_001625245.1 Calycopis cecrops | reverse complement strand
TTCTATCATTCTTATAAACCTTTTGTCGCTTCTATAGCTAAACCGCATATTCTATGATTTATTAGTAATTCAAGGACAAAACTCTACAAAATATAACTGTCTCTTGCTTTTACATACCTACGTTCCGCATTATCTATTGCAGTCGAAGTTGACGTTTATTATAATTTGATTTGTCATTTTAAATTTAATAAGATTTGTCATTTTGTAGACAACGGAACAATATTTGAACGCCGCTTACTATTAACGTAGCATATCTATTCTTTTGTAATATCATTGGTAATAGTACTATTCATTGTATCAACTATAAGAACATGAGTTTACTTGCATACGACCATCGCTGTGGTTGTGTTCCCAACTTCCTATCCTTGGTGAAAGGTGAAATTCAGTACTTAAACTGGCAACATTAAGTACGCCACCAGTCGCGCGCAGAGTTATCTTGCGAGCACTATACCAAAGAGCCACGCAATACTGACGTCATAATCAATTTCAAGTCGTTTCGTATCACGTGACTCATGAATAAAAATACGTATTTTTAAAAATTTATTTTAAATTAAATATTGATTATTTACTAATTATTTCACTACATAATGACTTCATAAATCATATTAATTAAAGATTACATTCAATAAGCTTATATTTTTAATACAGGAAAATAGCCCATTATATAAGCGTCCATTAAGATTCCTCTTTTATTTAAAAAAAAATGTGTTAACAATGAAAATCATCTCACAGCCAGTTCACGTCTGAAGATTTTTGACACAACCAAAATAGACAAAGTCCAATTATTCCACAACCATTTTCGACTCTACCGGAAAGAAACACATATTTTAAAAATCACATTAATTATATACTCTATATTATGAATTTTAGCTGACCCGATAGACGTTGTCCTGTCATAATTACATAATTTGTTGCCATGGTAACGTGTAACGTTCAGTTTCGGAATCGTAACAGCCGTTATCTTAATTTCTTCTTTTTTTATTATTTTATCTACATAATATTATATTTATATGCATATAATCCTATCGGGTATAGGATTATAAGGAGGAAGATTATATGGATTAAGACAAATTAAAAAACACAAAAACCATAAAAATTGATCCATCCGTTCTTGAATTGTAATTAACACGATTTTATTTTATAACATCCATAGATCAATTTACACTGAGAATACTATCTCTTCCCTGCGGCTTCGCTCGCGTTGAAGCCCTTCATTTAATATCAATGAATATTAAATTCAAATAAAACGCGAAAGAGTAACAAAACACACATTCACATTTACAACATTAGTATGATTATCAAATGTTTATGTGCATCACACACACATTCACATGTATCAAAAGTCTACGTTGATAAAGACAAAAATCGGTACCGCAAGCATCTACACTCAAACGCAGGAAGCCGGGGAAGCCCTGCAAGGGCCCCGTGAAATTAAGAAAAAACTGACCCACCTGCCTTACGCGCCCTTATCTTAAAACCACCTTATATTAAGAAAAAACCACACAAGTATTAGTCGTACAGACACTGGCGACAGAATGCCATGAGCTGGCTGGTATTCATTCAATACTTTTTTTTATTAATGCCAATTAACAAAGGAAACCAACTCCTGAGGTCTATACGTTACGGTTCAAACTCGGGTGGTGGCAGTTTTATTGGGGTGCATATGGGAGCCGTCTGGCCCCAACAGATTTACCCCAGCATGTGGTGTTGCCTCGTGCTTTTTGTAATTGTAAGTCGCGCACAATTACTTGTAGTTATAATTTTGTGTTACTCATTTTACATCCTTAGTTCGTCGTATAGTCATTAATCCTTAGTTTCCTTAGTTCCTCCTTCCAACCTTAGTTCGTCGTATAGTCATTAAGTTTATTAATTTGTAGTGTAGTGTACACGATGATCATAAATATTCATTTTATAATGACTGAATGAATGAATGAATTATATGACATAATGCATTAATCACTGAGTTCTCTAATAAACACAAAAAAACTACAAAACATGGACTTTTTTGTAGTTTTTTATTATTTATTGAGCGTTACAAAAATCACACATCGGGTGAGGCCAATGGAAGTTGTCATTCGATTTCAAAATTGTACTAATGCTATTTATGTGATTTTTTTTGTATTTAAAAAATAAATATCATGACATAACATGTCATGTCATTGTAACTACGGTAATTAATTTCTGTATTAAATTACCAATTAAGTATTACTTCAGTTGTGAGTTACAAAGCACACACTGAGTATCCAGAAGCATTTTGATGATTAGCGATGCCCATAAACATCCGCATAAAGACTGTAAACAAACCGAATAAAACACTACAGAATACCAGTTTCTTACGGCGATTTCAAGTGTCAAACTTCCCACAAAAAATATGAATAAAATACTTTATTCATAACTACTACTACTACTACTACGTACTATATAATCAAAGAGATTTGTTATTGGATGTTTCTCTCGAATTTTCAACTCCGTCGGGTTATGTAGGTATAATTACTGGATTTCCCGTAGGAAAAAACGATTTTCCCGAAGTAAAAAGTGTTTTAGATGTTGACCAGGCTTAGTATCTTAAATCACAAAAAAATTCATTTGAATCCATCCAGTATGTGTGTGACGCGAATATTACTTTTTTTTTATAGTATGGGGAAGTAAACGGGCAATGGGAGACATTTTCATGACTACCGACGCCCACAGACATCTGCATAGAGCCTATACAGATGTGCTCTTTTCTCCTCCCACTTCCATGGGCAAACGCGATAGCACAGCTGTCACTTTACGCCGGTGTCATGTAAGCGAGAGGTACCTCCCTGTTCGTGCCGGCCCAATTCGGCTAGCAGCAAGCATGCAGTGTGGCACTACCTCATACAGAAACTTATTCCAATAAAACCAATTTTTTTTACAAAAGTTTAATATTTTACAAGCCCGACGAGTCAGAAGTATTACAGCTACCTGGTCACGGGTACTTTATTCATTCATAAATAACATATACAAACGGTCAGTATACAATGCAGACAAATCTCAATGGATCAAGGAACTAGATTTATCTCTATGCAGCCGCCGCTCGCCCATCCAGCAATAATTGCTCAGCGCAGCTGAACCGAACGTGAACCAGCACAGATAAGCTCAATCGTCACTGCATCAACTTCCAACTGTTTACTTGAACCACCCAGTTATCGTCATCATCACGTTGCCATTTTTGTTGCTTACACCTTAACAAATAACATAAGGCGGAGTATAAAAATATACTAGGTACTATCCTACTAATAGTATAAATGCGAAAGTTTGTGTTTGTTTGTTTGTTACTTCTTCACGCAAAAGCTGCTGAACCAATTTTCATGAAATAAGAATATATACGCATACGAATATAGGGTAACTTGGATTAGCACATATAATAGTTTTTATTACGAAAAAATGTTCCTATGGGATGTAATGGGATGATCTTCTATTTCCACGGTATCAAAATTTACGCGGGTGAAACCGCGGGGCGCAGCTAGTAATGAATAAAAACGTGAGTCGATTGTAACGCTTTACCGTGCTCTCTTACATACATGGATAGTAACAGGTAGTGCCATGCTGCATCTGCGTAGAAATCGGTTTGTAGTCTTCAAACGGCTCAGATTTCTCGCTTGGCCTCAAATTCTATAAAAAACCCTGTATCTCCCGAATCCTGTTTATTTGAGTAAACCCGCATGTTGGAGAAGACAAAAACGATTATATTAACATCTAGTTACAATAATAAACTAGTCAATATAATATTAATATCTGTGGACTTAGCACACTACATTAGCCTAGCCCAGTGCTAAGTACCGTAAGGACTAAGGGTGTTACGGGCACTAGACAATGGAATATGTTTTATAACTGTAAGAAGTTTTATATATTTAAGATTTTTATTACATATAATACATAGATAAACATCCATGACCTAAGCGGGATTCGAACCCGCGACCTCTGGCGATATGCTCCGCTTATCCGAGCTCTGTATCACTGCGCCAGCCAGTCGTCGTCATTAATGTGATGCATGTCTTGTAAGAAGCAGTGACGTCACTTTGGAATAGGTAGTGCTTCGCATTGCAGCTGATTTGCATGCCACGACCGTGTACCGCCCGTGAAGCGAGTCCAGTCGTGTGTTCAGTGGCCCATTGGGGGAAGAAATGACAACAAGTCTGCGTAACAATCTACTCGTCGCTACTCATCACAACGATCAATTGTCCCTAAACGTACTATAAACAAATACGTGATGATGATGATGATTCACAACATGAAATTATCAGAATTGAATAAATGATTGTGCGCGAAATATTCTGTGCACGAAATTAATGAAGTAAAGCACAAAAAGGGTATTAACGCTAAAAACATGGCCGCCGAGCGCTGCGATATTTCGCAAATACATCCGCATTATGTTCGGGAACAAAAATGAGAACGCATGCCTGTTGAACAAAGGGATATTGAAACGCTACGGTGTTACCAAAAATAGTTTTTTTTTATTAGTATTGAAGGGCAAAAGAGCAGATTTGTTGCCCTCTATCCTAAATTAGCTGTTCTATACATTACTAGCTCCGCTCCGCGGTTTTACCCACGAGTTTCGATACTGTGGAAATATAGAGATGATAGATGTTTTCCCATTCTCAGACCTACCCAATAGGCACGCAAAATTTCACGAGAATCGGTCTAGCCGTTTCGGAGGAGTATGGTAACTAACATTATGAAACGGGAATCTATATATATAAAACTCAAACGTGACATAGCCATCTATCAACGCACAGCCCAAACCACTGGACGGATCAAGCTGAAATTTGGCATCCTGGTAGACGTTACGACGTAGGCATCTGCTAAGAAAGGATTTTTAGAAATTCAACCCCTAAGGGGGTGAAATAGGGTGTTGAAGTTTATATGGATTTCTTAGAAATTAAACGCGGGTGAAACCGCGGGGCACTACTAGTTTTAAATATATGGAGACAATATGCATTACTCGCAATTGCGGAAGAATGAGGGGTTTATCTTTCGCCCTCAAACCTAGTATCTTCACCTCTCCACGATAAAACTTTAGTGGGCTTCTCTTTGCTGCCACACCGTAAGCCCAGATCCGAAAAAGTGTACATTGGGAAACCTAGAGGCCCCATGGATTTTCCGCTGCCTTCAAATTGAGCGAAGAATATCTGCATGTCATCGAAGAAAGCCAATCTCAGATACTGTCACGCTGCCTTCGTTCAGTCCTGGGCGCGGCTCTTTCTCAAGGCAGTATCACTCGTATATATTTGTATGGGCCTTCCTTGGTATTCAGTTACTGATAGAAACACTCAGTAGTAATCTTGATGTCTTTATTTCCGCATTAATACATTATATTCCACTTAATACAGCTTAGCTAAATTTATACTTTCATTCTAAGTTCATCTCATCTTGTATGCTACATCATTCTATCTCAAGACATCATGTCGGAACATATTTTTCCTGGGACAATATTCAAATTATTCTTTCTTTTTAAATTTAAATTGATATGTTTTTTTATTAAAAACATATCAGTCGTAGAGGTTCCATTTGTTATGAGTATGGAGTTTCCTCTATACTACAATACCCATCAATAAGATGGATCTCGCAAGATAATTAATAAGCCAGAATGTAGACACAATTACAGAAATTAATTTGGTGTATTGATATCCCAACGACAGTGGTTTTGTTAGGATTACGTACCTAAAGGGTATCCACGGGGTTTGACGATTAGACAGCAGATTAGTTTTGCTAGTTTCCAGTAACTTTGAAGCCGTTTAATTAATAAATTAACAAAGTTATACAGCGTTAGTCTGGTAAATTTTGTTATAACTAACGTAGGTTCGCCCCCCGATTTTATCCAACTAAAACCAAATTCAAGGCCAACCAATAAACTTTTTATTCTATTCCAGATTTAATTTGTGTCGAATTTCATCTGAAACCGAAATGAACTGACTAGTTGTAGGATATAAAAAAACACACATAATATAAACCTTCGCATTTTTATTAGTACAAAATTGTATCGTTTAAATATAGGATTTATGAATAATAATAGATTGAAATGAAAATATTTTACACATAAACAAACATAGACAAATAGGTATAGATAAAAATTTTCATACAATGTTCCATATATGAAAAACTAAAGGCAAGCAATACGACCGCGTGTTGCTTTAAATCAATTTCTTCCAGACAACCTTTGTTTGCATGAAAGAATACTTAAAAACTACACAAAGTAGGACATTACAAAATAAATGAATAAATATATATTTATTAAAAATATAATAACTCCAATACCATATGAATTTTAATTTTCAGTTGTGAACGAGTCTCGCGTGTCGCTCGCGGAGTTCTTGCTAATTCATTTTTGCAGGCGCACGCATGCCCACTGTTGTAGCGCGAACCAGTCATATAGCGAACAGACGCTTTTAAATTTAAACGGATTTGTCATAGACTAAATAAAAAGATATTTAGTCTATGGGATTTGTGATGAAACTATTTTAACAAATTTTATCTCGATAAATGTATTTTACGTTTACGAAGCTTTACAGCAAGTATGCACTGAGATCATCCACGTCCATTTTGTTCCATGTCCTTATGTTATAAGTCATTATAACCTCGGGACTGTAACTTCGTTAAAATAGTTTTATTAGGTGCTATATCTAGCATTCGCGTAAACTATCATTGAACGGATTTTTTATCTAGTTTAAATATCATCTTCACACTTTTATTTTCGTCACCTGCGTGTCTCACATCTAGTGGATCTGTACAGATACTGCGTTGGCTGGTTTAGCTGAAATACACCAAAATATGTGGTATTGCTGTGTGATCAGCAATTTTTGCTTTTTATAAACGTGTATAGAAGATTGGGCTTATAAGTGAGGGGGAGGCGGGAAAACAGCTTCTGTAAGGATAAACCTAAGCTAAGATTAGTTGTAGACTAAATGTACCTACTTCATATGTTAAGATTTACGTACACTACCAGCATACACAAACGGCTTGCGCAGCGGTAACGGGTAAGGGCAGTTCTGATAGAAAACTAATCCAATATTTAAATAAATAAATAGTATTTATTCAAATATTGAATTAGTTTTCGACATCTATATCTACATCTATTAAATAGTAATAAACAATGTAATAACCAACCTATAACCTGTAAACAATTTTTACATAACTTAAATTATCTCGAAATTCTCTTTGACTGGACCTCTTTTGCGATTAGTGGAGCGGTTGTATAACTTATATTTCTCATTCTCAATACTTAAATATAATCTAACTTTATATTTTTTATTTTTATTTATTTTTTTACAATGTATGGCTTGTGTTTGGCCACTGGTGGTAAATGTAGACGTGGCCGACAATGGAGCACGGTCGTATATAAAAACAAATATATGTGATAACATAAAATTAAAATTAAATAAAAGAGTAAATGACTGGCCTGTGAATTTAATGAGGGTCTTATATTAATATTTCACATTCCAAATTATCTTCCTCGTTTAACATTATTTTGATATTTACATACAATTTGTTCGGAAAGATAAAGTCGTTGTTTTTGCTATTTTCCCTACAATTTCATCACATAATTAAGGCCTTAAGGTCATTTTTGTGCCCATATAAGAGGCGCCTTCTCCACACCAAGGTTATGAGGTATAGAGCTTAATCCAAGGCTCTAGCTCTTCAAAGGTAGACATGGATTCAACAACACTGTAGACATCTAGAGCGCAATTTACTGATAGTTCATGAAGTAGAATATTGATTTTTTGTTGTACGTACGTATATCTATGGACGTTTTTAATCGCTTTATATCGAGTGAACCAGTTTTCTTTTATAGTGTTTAAGGCAAACTAGCAGTCGGAGTCATTTTCATGACTACCGACGCCCATAGCCATCCGTCTATAGGGTATACAGATGCGCTGCCATCCTTTCTCCTCCCACTGTAAGCGAGAGGTACCTTCCCGGTCGTGCCGGCACTTTTCGGCTGCATGCAAGCATGTGATGTGGCACTACCTCTTACAAGTTTTAAATAATATAAGATCAATTATTCTTTTGTGACAATTTTAACTTTATAAACTCTTAAACGCCTTTAAATAAATATCAAATCATATTTTTGCATGGAAAAAAACTACCAAACATGCAAAAGTAGTTAGATAGATAAATCTTTATTCAATGCAAACAGCCAAACAAATAAATGTACAAATATTAAAGTGAGGAACAATAGGTATCTTAACAAATATTATCGTGTAGTAAAAATAGATTTTAAATGTATTTGTAACGTTACCAAAATAACATAATATGTTGTAACATATGATATAAATATTTAGGCCAGTGGTGAGCTATGGGAGAGGCCTATGTCCAACAGTGGACTGCAATACGCTGATGATGATGATGATGATGATGATGTAAATATGTTACATATGTTAGTAGCAGGGCAAACATACTTGATGTTAGCCAGAACCATTCTAAAAATCTTGCTTTTAAAACTCTAACTTAAGTTAAAAATTTATTCGTGTTATTGTGGTCAATAGAAATATTTATGATTACAGACAGCTGTTTAAACAATACACCGTATCGTATAAAAGGGAATAGATATGTATTATGGCTAAGTACTACTCTATTACGATCAAAATCCCCTTATGATCACTCTAAGTAGCTTTCAAAGCTTCTAACCAGCTTTTGAGACTTAGTTCAGCCATTGACGGTAAAGCTCACTTTGAGCGGAGCAAATCGACAAGTTAGTCTATTTGCGTACCTAGTCTATCTAGTGACCGTACAAAGAGCTTGGCTCTTTAATCACTACCTACTCCTAGAAGTTTGTCCTAGCTCTTAGCTAAAGCTTTAGGTCTTCTACACTAATATTATAAAGAGGAAAGTTTTGTTTGTTTGTTTTGAATAAGCTCCGAAAATATACCGTTTAAAAAACATTTTATTTATTTTTATTATTAGACATTATCCCTGATGAACAGGCTACTTTTTACCGCGGAAAAATGCATCATTCCCATGGGAGAACGGGTAATTCATTATATAGATGATGCACTTGAGCTGGAGGGTAACCTGAAGATAAGTGCTACTGCACTTCTTACGTTAAAGTTTGCTTTTTCTTTTATTATCTGAATGCGTCAGAAAGAGGGCAATGTTTCGTACGTAGGTAGGTATGTATTTCTATATTCCCGTCACAGTCCGAATGGCTTTAAGTTTCTTATGTAACAGATACAGATAGATTTCATTTTATAAACAGGTAAGGCTGCTAAATTTTTTAATGTCAACTCCTGACTGAATAGTATATAACATTGTTTTCCATTACGTATCTAATATATTTACACTGCAGTCTACATCGAACGTTTTTTGAATGCACCTATATCCTACAAATGGATAATTTGGATGTCCAAATAATTTTTACCTAGTCCTACAAATAAATATTCATAAAAATCGAGCTTTGTCTGAGTCCACAAACATCGTGACACTAGATTTTCAAATTTATATAGATATACTAATATTATATAGAGGAACGCTTTATTTTTTTGCGTGTGTGTGTGTTTGTATGTAACAAATAGGCTCCGAAATTACAGGACCGATTTCAAAAATTCTTTCTTCATTTGAATGCTACATTATCACAGATCAATATAGGCTATTTTTTACCACGAGAAAATCTTTCATTCCCATGGGAAAACGGGTAAACTTTTTAGAAGTGAACCGATTGGGTTAAAATTTTATATGCGTATTTCGATGGTTTCCTGGATGCTTAAAAATACAATTGGATCCGATAGGTAGCGCTGCTGTCGGTATGTCAACTACTGAAAATCTTGACCGGTTGAATTGAAATTTTGTATGTGTAAAAATTAATGTTTGTCTGTATGTCCTTTCTAGAATCGTAATACATAATGCATTTGAGAATATGATGATCTTTGGTAAAGTTGTCCTGAATGGGCCCACGAAGGTTTTTAAGTAGGTACGACCAATTTTCGACAGATGGCGCCACTGTCATTCCAATTAATTTTATACATACATTGCTATGATAGTCCATGCTGACGTATCTGTTGGTGGCGTAGCAACGCGCGCACGGTACAGCTAGTTTTTAATAAAGTTCGCCATTACACACAGAACACAAAGTTACATGTGCTACATGAATACACATGATACACAAAACACGGGTCACAGACGGGTATTGAAACATTTTTCGGGGAACACGGTCGTTGTCAGTGAACAAGAACTTCCATGGACGCCATCACAAAGGTGAGAGATACGAAACATGTGGATACGCGAGTTCGGAGTCAACTTTTCTCATTACTGCCGTAATTGGAGTGGCATTATCCAGTTGGTAGTTTCTGAAAAAGAGTAGAGGTGGCGATTCTATTACGGTGTTTTACAAGGCTCTCTTTATTAAGAGGTAGTGCGTGCATGCGTGCAGTCGAATTCGGCCGGCACGACCGGGGTACCTCTCGGTTACAAGATATCGGCGGTACATCTAGAAAAAACTAATAATATTAATACCTATATTGGTGGCCCATTGGGAGGAGTGGGTGAGAAATGAGGGCAATGCGTATGTATAACCTCTATGCGAATGTCTATGGGCGTCGGTAGTCATGAAAATGGCTCCGATTGCCCCTTATACTATAAAAATGCGGGCACTAAACAACGGAAATATATTTCATTTTATATGTTTAAGATAATTATTATAGAAATTCAAATAATACACAGATAAAAGCTATTTCAATTAAGAGATTGATGAATCTCATAACCTTATTGATACTACATACATACAATAACTAGATGTTACCCACAGCTACGCTCGCGTCATTAGAAAATAAAATATTTGTAGGAAAATATTTCGTCGATAGCACTCCACAGTCCTTCAACTATCTCCATACCAAATATCACATCGATCGATCCGTTGATCCTATTTGATGCGAAAGAAGGACAAACAAACAAACACACTTTCACGTTTATAATATTAGTATGGATATAAATACTTGTAAATAGCGGTTTAGATCTAGTTTCAGCTGATATGCAATAATAATATATTATGCATATCACGTGAGACCTAAAACTGGTATTTTCTAGATAACAAAAGAAATACTTGCATAAAAATTGGCGCATAAATGTGTAAATTGCAAAAAAAGCTCGCTATCATATTGAGCATCTGAGCCTTTGCAAACGTTATCTATTTGTAGATACAAGTATCGATTGTATTCAATAATGTGTACGCTATCTCAACTCCCACATGTCTTGAATTTCCTCCACGTTGTTGACTTGCCGATGCAAAGATCGGAAGTTGATTCTTTAGAGGTAATAAATTGTTCTTTCGTTTGGCGAAAATCTCTTTTTTTATAGCTGACCACCTGATGTAAAGTGATCACCATGCAGTCCGCAACACAAGAAGTCTCTAGTTTGTTTATTTACTTATTTATTTTGAACACCACCACAATACACACTGCTACAATTATTTAAGCCTTAAATAAGATACACAATATCCTACTAATATTATAAAGGCGAAAGTTTGTGAGTGTGTTTGTTACTCTTTCACACAAAAACAACTAAACGGATTTTCATGAAACTTTACAGTAATATAGCTTTCATATCAGAACAACATAATGAGTTTTGAAAAATTTTGAATCATTAGGGTTCCGTATCTCAAAGAGAAAAAACGGAACCCTTATAGGATCGCTTTGTTGTCCGTCTGTCTGTACGTCTGTCAAGACCTTCTTCTCTACAACGCGTAATGGAATTAAGCTGAAATTTTGGTCAAATTCGGAGGTCAGTTACGTCTTGATGCCTCGAAAAAATCACACTTCTAAGTTAACGCAATAAAAAGTTATAGCCAATTATGCACAAATTATGTATGAAAACGCACTTTTTCGAAAATGTATAGGGTACTTCCCGTTGAGCTAGAATTGTGAAATTTGGCAAGAAGTAAGACCTTGCAGTATACATATAGGAATAAATCTAAAAATTGGTAAATAAAATTTATATCACTGGAAAAATCATTACCAACTTTTGTATGTAGTTCGTCTCATACTAAATGTATGCAAGCACCCGCATATATAAGTTTGTCAACTTGT